>JAVRXN010000006.1:23687947-23737947 GCA_033556935.1 Timema podura
GTACATACATAAAAACCAACATATAACTTCACACGACAACTGCCTTCGCATATTTTGGCTAAGGTGGGGCTGTAGGAGACTTGAGACAAGGCCAATCTTTTTGCATTTCTTATCGCACAACTTTTTTTTGGCCAAAATAAATCTAATATTGAACCAGTAAAAACTTTTATTAAGAGTATAAGTTTTCTTCACATGGTGATATCAACATTTTATGAATACCTGTCATGAGTATAGCGGCCGGCATTAGATGAGAAACCTTTTAAGTGAAGATAAAAATTTGTCATTAAATTTCGGGACACCTTTGACAAATATTTAAGAAATTTTGAGGTCACCATGGCAATAAAATCGAACTCTAGGTTTGTACTGAGGCAATATTAGATTTATTTTGACAAAAAAAAAACTGAACTTCATTAAAATGACACGTCATAACGCCTATGCAAAGCTGTGTTTTAATATTCTGGATTATAAAGTTTTCAGATTTTCCTGCAATTTCTCCACACAACGGCTATACTGCCTTTAGGCTACCAGGATTCTTTATGTTATTTTTAAATGTTTTTCTCAACACGCGAACAAACCATTTTTTGGGGGCTTTAAAATATATCAAACTTTCTTTTGGCTCTGTAAAACTGTTTTCACTTTAGAGAAGATCCCTTAGTCTCAAAACATTCCTCAATTTTTATGTTTTATGTTTGGCACGTAAATGCTGAGTAACAAAACTGAAAGTAAAAAAAAAGCTATTTAGCGTATCGTCGAAAGAATTCGAGAAGAGTTGCTGTAGCAGGGTGTCTTGAGAGTCATGTCCACCTTACTGGCTATTTACTGTGGATCGGTAATGTATTGTATTCTTATTGATGCAGATGATGATACAGTCTGGATACATGCCCACCGTGCTTCAGCAGTTGTGCAACCTGCCGTTCCCATACTTCAGTAACCCTGAGCTGTCATCTCTGCTCTTTCCCACCTTACTGGCTTGCTGTTCCAGCAACGAGAAGAACAGAGACATATTGGAGCAGGAGGTCAGCTACCAGGTAAGATTCCATATACTCGCTCAATTTCTAGCCTCACTCCTGTGTGCTCATTCCATCTCTAGCCTTGATCCCATATACTCCTCCCATATCACCGCCTCGGTCCTTTATTTTCATTCCACTTTTAGCCTCAACTCCATATGATCATTCTATTTATATCTTTGATCCTATATGCTTAATCTTATTTTAATTTCAAGCCTATATGTAAATTCAATTTCTAGCCTCGATTTCATATGCGCATTCCATTTCTAGCCTCGATCCCATATGTTCATTAAGTTTATAGACTTAATTACTTGTACTCGCTTTATTTTTAACATTTAACCCAAATTATCACTCCATTTCTATACTTGATCCCATATGCTCTTTCTATTTCTAACCTCGATCACATATGCTTAATCTTCTTTTAGTCTCGAGCCTATATGCAGATTCCATTTTAACCTAGATCCCTTATCCTCATTCCATTACTAACCCTAATCCCATATGCATATTCCATTCTAACCTCGATCCCATATGCTCATTCCATTTCTAACCCTGATCCCATAGGCAGATTCCATTCTAACCTCGATCCCTTATCCTCATTCCATTTCTAACCCTGATCCAATAGGCAGATTCCATTCTAGCCTCTATCCCATATGCAGATTCCATTCTACCTTGATCCCATATGCTTAATCTTCTTTTAGTATCGAGCCTATATGCAAATTCCATTCTAGCCTTGATTCCATAAACTCATTCTATTTCTAACCACGATTCCAAATGCAGATTCCATTCTAGCCTTGATGTCATATGCTCATTCCATTTATGAATTATATCCCATATGCAGATTCCATTTTAGCATCTTGATCCCATGCTTATTCCGTTTCTAGACTTTATTCCTTATACTCGCTTTATTTTTAACCTCTAACCCAAATGATCGCTCCATTTCTAGCGTCGATCCCTTATGTTCATTCTCTTTATATCCTCGAACATCGAACATGTAGCACACACTCTGATGTATCCTACAAGAGATACATAAGAACAAATTAAAATCATGTATCGACACCTATGTCACATCAAAGGGCAGCTGAAAAAGAATGGATTGTTGTGCACAGCAATTTTACGAAAAATAACCATTTGTAAACTACGATGATTTCTAGGTATGTTCAACACGCTACTCTGAATAGGGCTGGGTGAGAGTCTTCCATAGAGCACTGCCTTTGTCTTTCACTAACCCTTACAAGGCTCAGGGACGTTTCTGAAACCCTCGAGGGTCGATCATACAAACCCCAGATCCCTAATGATTAAGATTGGCTAAGCTCAGTACCTTATTGTATAATGACTGCACAAGCCCCAGGAAATGATTAGTACTTGAAGTTTCAAAATAAAAATGTAAAGTCATATTGGAGATGTCACCTTAGCTTAGTCGGTAACCTGTTTACTGAGCTAAGGTCCCGGGTTCGATTCCCGGCGTAAGGTATATGAAGCTACAACAGGCCTGGCAAGGCGGTAGTGGAAAATATATGTCTTGAATAACAAACTGACTCGGGCCACAAACTGGAAACACTAATGGAGGTAGTAAAAAAATAAATCCTGACCGAGAAGGACGTGACCTCCGTATTCGGTCGGGTGCACACGAATTGCGGAGCAACTCATCCGAGCTCGGTGATACCCTTACACGAACTGCGGAGTAAAAATTAAATTCATAATGACTTTGTTCAAAATGGAACATGGAAGTTAGGTTAGGTTAGGTTAGGATAGGTTAGGTTAGGTTAGGTTTAGGTTAGGTTTAGGTTAGGTTTAGGTTAGGTTTAGGTTAGGTTTAGGTTAGGTTTAGGTTAGGTTAGGAGTTGAATGTGATTACAGGTTGTTCCTAAGCTCATGTGCACAGGCTGATAGGTATACTTTATACCGCGATTCAAGTGCGCCCATTCGGTCGCCTGTATGCAGACTATTCGCCACACAGAGCGTTATCCAGGGTGCACCATAGGAGGTTGTCTACACGCGCCAGCAATGAGATGATGTGATGATAGTGATTATGGAGGTGTGGAGCCAGTGGGAATCTTAAATCTGACTTAAGCCTAATTCACCAACCTCTGGTGTCATTTGGGATACTCCCCCTTAAGAGAGAAACTTACCCAAGGTACCAGCCGGGAATCGAACCCGGGACCCCCAATCTGGTAGCCTGGTTCACTGACCACTACACCACGGGGCCAGGTCACATGGGACACGCCCAATCCTGTATTTTTATATCGTTCTCTCCTGCTATTTTTCTTCGCGAAAGTTTGTGCATCTGTTGCGATGCTATAAGAGCCCCCCCCCCTCCCCCCCTTGCACGTCTTTCCCTTATGGTGTTAAGCGCGGCAAGTGTTTGCGGTAAGAGTGTAGAAATGAGGGGGGGTGGGGGGGACGAAGACAAGAAGAAAGGGCTGACCTCAACCAAGTAACCCCTTTCTTGCTAAACCCCCTTTCGCCTTAAAAGCTTGGGAGATGGTTAGGTAACTACTTTACCTTTAAGGCGAGGGAGGCGGTCCTTTAATTAGATCAAGGAGCGCGTTTCCCCGTAGAGCCTCGGCACTTAGACCGCGGGAACACGGCCATTGTTGCTACACTGCGGCAACCCTAACTTATTTAGAGTTTAAGGAACGATCGCTGCTGTTGAGGAGGAAAGAAGGGGTGAATCGCGAGGAGACGGGCAGACCTCGTATAGAGGTGCTCTTAACCCCGTGGATATGTGGTGCCTGCTTCTTGAAGTCTTGAATCTTGCCTAACCCACTAACTCTTGCCAGTTCGCGTCCGCTTTTAGACCTCGCTCAGGATGAGGATGGGTTTTGTATTGGACTCGATTGCACTCCCGCCCTCAAATACAAGGACATTGAAAGTTCTTGAAACAATCCCAGTTTGGTTCTCTTAAAAAGTTAGGAGCCCGCGGATAACACTCAACTTAGGGGGCGGCCAGACTGGGCGAGCGACTAAAATATAAAATAGAACACATTGGTGGTAATAAGAGGTGGCCAGACTGGAGCGCGCGCGCTTGAAAGATAGAACTGGTTTTATATTTCAAGCTCGCGTGCTCGACCCGGTACAGTCTAGTTTACAGGCGCTAGGCAATATCATTGTATGTTGGTTCATTGAGTGCTAGGAAAACTTCTCATTTTGACATTTTTATTATTATCGATAGGTTTAACAAACTTGCTACTAACGGCCTAATTTAATTGATAAGATCATAAACCATACCTATATTCATATATATATGTAACTGATATGTTAAAGTAGACCTTTACAAATAAGAACCACCATTAGCGTGGAGAGAGGAGGAGAAAACCACAACAATAAATCACTTGTCTAAAACCACCCTCAGTTTACTCAGCCAAGATTCGTAGCCTCCTCGTCAACAACTATAGATAGCTATCTGCTAATTACGCGCTCGCACGCTCGCCAGTTTGGCCACCCAGTCGCTTGCGCGCTCGCTTGTCAGTCTGGTCGAACCCTTAGGTAGGTAACACAGCTTGAACCAGATATCTTAAGAGCCCGTCTCACCCCACGGATAACACCCAATTTAGGTAGTTAACACAGCTCGAACCAAACGTCTTAAGAGCCCGTCTCACCCCACAGATAACATCTTCTATAGGTGATCTAGCTCGAAACAGACGTATTAAAGTGTTAAAGAAGAGTACACGAGATAAGGTCAGTGTTTTTATAATTTTTATACAAACAATTTTATTCGGTAAAATAAATCGAATATTTCTTCAGTAGAAACATAGCCTATAATTTATTTTTCTATATGAATTAATCTCGATAGTTTAGAATATCTGACATGAGTATATTAGAGTTAGATGAGAAACTTTTTAAATGAAGAGAAAGAGCTCTCATCTAATTTCAGGACACCCTTGTCAGATATTCAACAACTGTTGATATCACCATGTGAAGAAAATTACTGGAGAAATATTTGAGGCCTATTTATTTTGGCCTAAAAAATGTGTTAACTGTAAAAAACACTAGCATTTTCTCACGTCCCTTACACCTACACCTTAACCTCACATTTCTAGATGTAGGGCCTATATTATTATTATTATTATTATTACTAGCACCGCGTCTTACTACCCGTTCGGGTTATACGCACTTATGCTAATGTGTAATGGTAGGGTGATTGTGAGATGAAATGAAGGACCTACAGTTTAACGTGGGATCCGAACCACGGTGGAGGCCTGGCATTCCTCACATTCACAAGTTGTGATTAATACACATCTTGTCAGAGGTGAAGGAAGGGTTTGGCAATCAGATAAATCTGTGCCGGGACCGAGGATTGAACCCCGGACCCCTAACACAGAAGTCCGACACCTTACCCCTAGACCACCAGGTCACCTGTAGGGCCTATAAATCCAAAGTGTATAGATGGAAATGGAAAGCTAGATAATTTTTAACCACTTTTTATTTTAGTAAATATTTTTGAACCATTCATTGTGTTCATTTAATTTTTAAAAAAAGTTTCTATATTAAGATTTCAATTTTTGATTGTTTTACCAAATAGAAAGAAATTATTATAGAAAAATAACAAGCTTAATTTTATTGAAATTGAGATTTCTGCCATATTTCATTACAAATTTGGGTTATATAGCCCAATTCGGTTACCATCTGCTCTAAGACGTCACTCTTTCAGTAGACCAGATTCCTGATGGTGGGGAGGAGATCTTGGTTTGAATCCCTTTCAAGAGGGTGTTTTTATTTCCTACATGGTTTTCCACTCTCCCTACACACAAATGTGGTTACACCTCCTCTAAATTCAACCTTAATCATCCCTAAGGGGACGGCCAGACTGGGCGAGCGAGCACGCGAGCGACTAGAATATAAAATAGAACACATTGGTTGTAGTGAGAGGTGGCCAGACTGGGCGAGTGGCTAGAATATAAAATAGAACACATTGGTTGTAGTGAGAGGTGGCCAGACTGGGCGAGTGGCTAGAATATAAAATAGAACACATTGGTTGTAGTGAGAGGTGGCCAGACTGGAGCGAGCACGCTTGAAAGATAGAACTGGTTCTATTTTTCAAGCGCGTGCGCGCTCGATCCGGTACAGTCTAGTTTACAGGCGCTAGGCAATATTATTGTATGTTGGTTTATTGAGTGCTAGAAAAACTTCTCATTTTGACATTTTTATTACTAACGGCCTAATTTAATTGGTAAGATCATAAACCATAACCTATATGTATATATATATGTATATATGTATCTATATGTATATATATGTATATATATGTGTATATATATGTATATATATATGTATAAAACTGACTTCAATATTATCACAGTAGGCCTTTACAAATAAGAATCGCCATGAGGGTGGAGAGAGAATGGGAAAACCACAACAATAAATCACTTGTTAATAAAAACCACCCTCGGTTAACTGAGCCAAGATTCGGGCCCTCCTCGTCAACAGCTAACGAGAGCTATCTGCTAATCACGCGCTCGCTCGCACGCTCGCCAGTCTGGTCGCTCGGTCGCTCGCTCGTACGCTTGTCAGTCTGGCCGAACTCTAACACATTTTTTCGTAACTATTACATATGTGTACATCCCGAACTTGTAGTGAAACGCGGTAACAAACAAAAAAAAAAGAATTAAGTGAAGTTTTAACCTGGAGATGGACCATAGTATATATTTATAAAGTGGGAGCTAGACTTGGGATTCAAACCGAACTTCAAAGATATATATAAGTATAATCCATTCACGGTAGGAATTACTTTCTGAAAGGTCTTTTTTCCTACCAATATCCTACTATATAATATATTTTGAGGTTATTGATTTATTATGTAACAGTTACTCATGAAAATGGTCGATTTGAATTTTGAATATTTAGATATCCTCCTTCGACTTCGAATTAAAAAGGTTCTACTGTGTATTCAATTTTACGGGTACCCCATTAATATGTCTTCATGTACCCCAGGTTAAAAAACCACTAAGTTAAAGTACCCGAACTCGTTTCCACGCCAATCTAATTTGTCAACCAAATAAAAATGCGGGTGAAAAAAAATGTTTTAAGGTTTCTTATATTCTCTATATGAATAATGTCCTTTATATTTCTTTAAAAAAAAAACACACACACACATTAGAAGCAGTGTTGAATTTATGATTTGTTTATTGTAACAGGCGCAGACGATCGTAATGACTGTGGGATAGTTTCGGTCCTTGGCAGCGTTCCAAGCGGAGAATGGCTCGAACTACTTACTTGTCGCTTGGTAAATGATCGTCTTGGCTGTGTTTTGTCTGTTCGCAGCTCCTAGAAGACTTCAGGGCCTCGGAGACTGGACGAAACAACCGCCTGGTTCAAATCCTCGATCAGATGAACGTCGCGTAGCTATCTCTCTACCTTGGACGTTTGGCTCAAACTCGCGATATTGTAAAGGGGGAGAAAGGAAAGTCCTTATAGCGACATGTTTCAGTCGAAATTTTGACTGAATAAGCAAGCAACTATTTAAAATTCAGGGTTGGCACTAAACCTAAAAAAAATGAAAATTCGGGAAAATTATTAGAATTTTCAAATTCAGGATTGACACGCATCTGGAAAATTTGGGAATTGTGTGTGACAGGGAGAGATCATGAAAATCTCGAAAATGTACTAGAATGTCTAGATATTTTCGCTTTGATTGACAAACTTTTAATGATTATTAGTTTTTTACATTCAAGGCCAAACCAATTAGAAATGTACATGACTTAAAGGTTTACCATTTATTTTTTTAGTACCGCGTCTCACTGCCTGCTCAGGTTATACACATAGGGACTAATTACTCTAGTGAGTTAAGGATGAGGAAGGTTGAATTTAAATTAAGTGTAGCCGCATTTGCGTGGAGTGAGAGTGGAAACCTATTTTGGGGGAAAATATCCCTCAGTACACCCGACTGGGATTTGAACCCTGATCTCCCTCTTGTCAGCATTCTAGTCCAACATGAGTGACAATGGAGCCACGGAAGCAGGTATATTTTTTTTCTAGCCAACTACGTTTGTTAGGTGATATAATATGTTAAAAAAAATTTTGAACATGAGAATAAACGTGAATTTTGTAAATGCATAGGCCTATGTGCTGAAATAAATATATATATTTTTTAGGAAGCTTGTAAATGTCAGGAAATCTCAAAATTTTTCGTGCATATCAACCCTGAAATTTATAATATATATATATTAGTGAATCTCAACTTCTGCATTGTATATACTTAACTAATCAGTTCTAGATACCTAGTAAAAGCGATTAGTCTTGATTCGATTGTGTCTACAACTGTTTTAAGTCGAAATTTCGATTTTGTAAGCAACCAATAACTTTTCAACTTTTTCAATAGATGCACTTTTAAATCAGTGAAGCTATAAGTTATACTTAAGCAGGGCAGTCATGCTCCACCTGATAAACAAGAAGAGCCGAGAAAACACATGGAATATTTTTACCTCTGGAAAAAAACAACAGAAAATACAGGGAATTTCCCCAAACGGATACAAAAAAATTACTGGAATATTTAGTAATTCTTAATATTACTGTTACTGCTAGTTTTAAATAGTATGTCTCTGCATTGAAGGACTAGTTTAATTGATTCGATTCTTATCTCAACCCCCCCTCCCCTTCATTTTTTTTCTCCCTCGGAACAATGAGCTATGTAACTACTGCTCCCATCAACGTCAAATCAAACTGTTATAAGCATCAATAGCTTGACTCCACACTGGCAACTTTTAAGAAAAATTAAAGAAATTTAATTTATCTAAATGACCTAAAAACAGGGAAAATGGAGAGAATTTTATATCAATAAAATAGCTGTAGCCCTGTTAACCTACTTTAGGATCTTGTATGAGAAATCTGTATTTATAAATTACCAATAAGAACGGCACAGTATTTGCAGTAAATAACATTGTGTATGTATACGTTTATCTCCTGAAACCACCATATAGCCTACTGGTCCTATTTATCATCAACAGAACGTCACACCGTCACACCGTTGAATATCTTCATCTACTTTATATATAATTGACTCTCGATATCTTGAGTAATCATCAACGCAAAGCTATATCGGTGAATCTATATACTCCATTCACGGTAGGAATTACTCTCTGAAAGGTCTTTTTTCCTACCAATATCCTACTATATAATAGATTTCTGGTAAGGAAAAAGACCTTTCAGAAAACAATTCCTACGTTGAACAGACTTTACCTGCCATTGTATTTACTTGGTTCTTCAAAACATGATCAAATTGTTGTTCTAATTTTTTTCAACTAAAGTTAAGTTACAGCATTAAATATTCCCTTTGGTATTGTATTTACTTGGATCCCCAAAGCTTGTTAAACCTGTTTATTCTATTTAATCATTAATAGAACATCTTCACGTTGAATTTTTATTTTGTAATTTATATATATATTTTTTTAAGGGTGGCTACAAGACACTCTGTATTGGTAAGAATGTTATATCATAATCTCATATTTTATTATGTATCTTATTCACGATAGCAGATAATCTTGACTGTTAACATGCATTAATAAAAATGATAAAAATAATCATTTACAGATCACATGAATACATGAAAGTACTTCTATTAACTTTTTCTAGTTATCAGCTTTTCTTCCTATGAAAATTGGAGTGTAAACATTTTTTTGATACTTAGTACATTCAATTCAATCCTAGATTGCCTCAACATCTACTCTTTATCGTGTAGCACAAATAATAATTTTTCTTGTCACACACATTTAATTTTACTGTGTTTAAGTGTTGTATTTTGTAAATTTGACCTGGGACAAACCCCATTTTGGTTTTTGTATTCACCATCCGACCACAATTTTCTACAGTGTTGACAATGACAAGAGTTTTGTTGAGTTGAGTTGAGTTTTCTTATATATATATATATATATATATATATATATATATATATATAATATATATATATATATTAAACGTGCACTTTCTGAACCGATTAATTATATCAGCACATAAGAATTTCTATGAGCAATATGCTAGGAAATGTATTTTCCCATACCTTCCAGGATTCGTTTACATGCTAGAATCGAAATGGGACAGATGGCTTTACTTTCCCTCCTTAGGATGTTGTGCTACAAATTTTTATCGCCCTAAAAAAAAGTGTTGACCTCATCTGGGTTTAAACACATGGCAGAACATTGAAACCCCATGTTCATCGAGATGAGTTCTAATTTTGTATATTTTTTCTTGGGATTGATTTGGCTTTTCTCTGGAAATAGCCTGAATATACAATTAAATTGTATGTTTGCACTTTCAGCAAGTTAAGTGAATCTCCTAAAAACAAACACACGAGTGTCCACACGTGTTGACTGCCACAAATTGCAGCTATACAGGGTGTTCCCAGATTAAACAACCAAACTTTTAGAAGTGGTAGGGGATTGAAAAACTAACTCAAACTGTCCTTTAGAGAATAGCTCGTTTATGTGTTCTTTTCGAGTTATCATCCAAAAGCTGAATGTTTCAATCGTTAACCAAAGATGTCACATAATTATTATTTAAGTAACAAAATTTCAATATCCTCTTATGATTTCTCAAGCCAAATGGATGAATGTACAAAATCATGCCCTAAATCTCCATACATTATTTTCTATTTTAGAACTTTTGTTTTATCTAGTAATTCCTTAGATATTAATTTGTAATTATTAACAAATGTAACAGTCCCTTAATTGACGTTGGTTGTCGTCAAATCTAACATTATAAAAATAATATTAATTTGATGTATTGTTAACTCAAACTTTCATTTGTATTTCAGATCTTATACAGTATATTCTGTTTGTTTTTTTCCAAACAGTTAGGCCTATATTTGATGTACTTATGTAATTATATTGTATATTATTGTATTAATGTATATTATCTTTAACACTTTCATTTTTTTATCTTTTATTTGTCATGTACATAGTATATAAATATAGTTAAGTATCAACAAACAGGACAGTAATTATTTATATTGCAAACTCATCGCTTAGAATCATCTATCTTTTAAAAAGGTATTTTCCTCATTAGCTTATTGAATTGTTTTCCAGACTTTTGTATGCATACCCCATGGGATACATGACAAACAACTGAATTTTAATAACCATAGCATTTTTATTACATAGAATAGTAAGTCTGACTTACAAACTAATGCAGATTTTGGCGATATGTCCTGGACCTTTATGAGTCTTTAATTCCCTCTATCGCTGCTTTGTTTAGCTAAGACTTTATTCAAATTTGTAATGACCGTTTGTACTTTAGAACATAGCAGTCATCTATAACCCCCCTCCCCCCCCTTTTTTTTAAAATGAAAATGTGAAAGGGGTGTGAATATCCCATCTAGAGAAGGAGAGGGGGTAAGTGACAGAATAATATTTTTATTGCAAACATTAATTGAAAGTCACTAATGTCACCCTATTCAGAAATAATTATTATTGTCTTAATAATACTACATCTATAATAATAAAAGGAAGTGTTTGTTTTTGTGCGATGCCCAGCCAGATATACGGCATACAGAGATCTGAAATTTTTAACATAGGTGAATGGAAAGGGTCCGAATCCACCTCGAAGCAAGATTTTTTAATTTTTAATTATCTTTTTAATTAGGTTATTTTTAAGAATTTTTTTAAGAAAATATTTTTAAATATGGTTTAGAATTACGTTTCAGAGATAACGTTTCAAGATGAGATCAGCCACCATATAATTCTTATACCATGGTGGGTCACGGGCAGCGCTGTGCAGGATTGCTAGTTATCAATAATAGTGAATAGTTTGGCATTTGTTACTTTCAGCCAATGTTTGCTATAAAGAACCTTCTGCTAGCCATTTCCTATTTTAGAGCATAGGCTTGTCTATGGCCTCAAAAGGGTTACACATATTTCCAAAGTTTGGGAAACACCGTATTATTTTTTCATTTTTGGGAAAAGAAAGGGGTTAGTTAATATTAATTTGATCAAACTAGCTCACGTTGAGAATATGATTAAAGTCACTCCATTCTCAAATACTAATAAATAGCACCATAAAAAGTAATATTAGTCAACAAAGAAGCTATCTTTAGGTCTATCCTTTTTTTTTTTTTTTTTTTTCCAATATTAAAAGCAAATTTTATCTAATAAATAGTTACTTAAGCAAAGTTTTGATAACACAGATTTTTTTTATATATACATAAAATTAATTTGTTGTGTTTTGATGTTTTTCTAGCTTAGTAATGGCCATCAATTGCTTTTTTTGTGTGCTGAAAGTGTGCCAAAAATAAATAAACACCATCTCACTTAGGCAGCTATTGTTTTGTTTTGTTTAATGCTTATGTTGAAAGCAGATTATAACTTGCACAAAAGTGTTATTTTTCACGGCCAACTCGTCAGTTTTGTTAAATATTGAAATGATTTATTTATAATAAAATAAGAAAAAGTGAATATGTATGTGTTTGAAATACTTTTATACCTAGTGATAATATAATCCTCTTAGGTGGTCGTGTGGTTTCAGGCGTCACTCCCATAATATACTAGATTGCCGATGATGGGAGGTGGTCAAAGGGTGTTTTTTTTTTAAGTTCTTCGCGCTTGTGTAGCCACATGTTTACATAAATTCAGTAAACTCAGTAAGGATCAGAAAGGTAGAATTTAGGGTAATGCTACATCCGCATTTTCCTAAAGGCAGAATAGGAATCAATTCAGGAAAACTCCCCCTCACTACACCTGATTAGGATTTTAACCCCTTATCTCCGTCCTGTCACTGAAAGTCTAACCTAATATGAGTGTGACTCACTATATTATGCAACTACCGATGCAGGTTTTTTCTAAAATGTTTCCTAAAATGTTTCTAAAATGTTTGCTTACCCCCAGTTTTTGTCTTCAAATTTTGACCCCCAAAAATGTTTTTGCATAATTCAAGCTATACATATTCGATAATCTGCATATAAAATTAATAAAATCAACTACATCCAAAACAATTATATATATATATATATATATATATATATATATATATATACACACACATCCATTAATGTTTTCAGCCTGTGGCCTGGGTCAGTTTTTTATTCCACTATCGGCTTGCTAGGCCTGTCATAGCTTCATATGCTTTATAATCTAAATTAAGACTAGGACAGGCACAACATCCAGTCTTCAGCTGTTAATTTATCAATGGGAAAGGCCAAACCCGTATCAATAATAAATTTTTCGGCCATGCCGGGAATCAAACCCGTGACCCTTAGCTCAGTAGACAGCCGCGCTACCAACTAAGCTAAGGTGTCGGATCATACATACATATATATGTATATATTATGTATAATTGTTTTGAATGTAATTTATTTTATATATAGATTATAGATTATAGAATATTTATAACTTGCACTATGCACTTACAACTATAAAGAGTATAAAGTAAAAAGGGGTAAAGTCTAATTTTAACTCAAATTGAGGCGGACATCTGTTAGATACATGATACTTTCATCATGTAGTCTAGATTAAGGTTTAAAAAAATGTTTCTATCATATATTTTTTTACGTATTAGCTGGGGTCCTTGAGATATAAAGGATGTATACTATATAATATATAATTGGCTACAAGAAGAAAAGGGGGAAAATCACACACACATTTTTCAGTTCAACTTTTGTGTGTGTGTGTGTGTGTGTATATATATATATATATATATATATATACACTTACACAATTAAACTTTAAGTACCCTCTAAGATGTCTTTGCCTACTCCATGTTGAATACCTCCTCTGCCCTAATAGATACTGAAACACGTTGCACAAAACAAATATGTATCAAATTCTATTTTTTAAAGCAAATAAAATTGGTAAATTTTAAATCAAAAATAAGGGTTGATATGCAACTAGAAAAGTCAAGAAATTCTCTTTGACTGAGAGAATTCAGGAGAATCTAGAAAAAAAAAGAGCTTATATATGTAATGATTTAAAATTCTAGTTTTTTTTTTTTTTTTGTGACCTTTTGCTTAGAATAATGACATACTGGTTTTTAATTATTCATTTCCTAGCATCCAAAATTGAAATGACTTCCAATACAAATAGGGTGGCCACAACGGGAAGAAATATAAGGTAACTTCGTGATCGAAGAATTTGGTGTATTTTTGCAGTTTAGGGAAGATAAAGGCAACTATTGCTTCGTGTTCAAACACTATTTTTTAATTAGCTCTGTTTATTTTTTACTGCATTCCAAAAATTGTGATTTAAAACAAATTAAATATATAAGTTTAAATTTTTGGACCAAAAAAATGTTTAGGTTATTTTTGTGACCACCCTGGTACGGTGCTAAATTTTGCCAATTTTTAAAATACTTTTTTTTTTTAATAAATTTAAAATAAAAATCCTATGTGGAAAATGAAGCGTTGAAAAGCGGTGTTGTAATATATCCAACAGTTTACATGACCCGATGTTTTCCCTTCTTGCCCCCCCCCCCTCCCACCGGCGGCGGCGCTAACAAGACAGATCCCACTAACGCCCTGAAGAGTGCTTCTAGCTGTTTGTTTACACGCGGACTTGTTTCACCCTTCATATCTCAAGGTTTGTTTATGTGTGGTGGTGATGAGGTTGTCATCGCCGTGAGGTAATGGTTGGGATGCTCACAGTAGGAAAATTAAAAGACGAAGTGGTGGTAGGAATTCGTAAATGTTCTGTTCTAAAACAACATTACAAGAAACTGCACCAATCGAGTAAAAGGTTCCTCCAGTTAACCATGAATCACACTTGTGTGTCTAACACTGTAACCTATAACAAGGATAGAATTAATAGGCGAGTTTTCGCGATTGACTTGGTCACGGCTTGGTATCGAGGGTTTACGACCAAGTGGTTTTGACCAAGGTGGAGCGCGAAAATGATTTTGATATGTTTTTATTAAACAAAACTGGCAGTTGGGGTGGAGTAGATCTAACAGCTGGTAGGTGAATTTATGTAATCCTACTACATGTACTGCAAATCGACGGAAAATGAGCTATTTAATTTTAGTCTTGGTTAGATTGGTGTTTATTTTGAATAGTCCTTAGGGTTCGGCCAGACTGACAAGCGTGCGAGCGAGCGCGTAATTAGCGTAGTTGTTGAAGAGGAGGCTACGAATCTTGGCTCAGTGAATTGAGGCTGGTTTTTGACAAGGGTTATTGTTGTGGTTTTCTCATCCTCTCTCCACGCTAATGGCGATTCTTATTTGTAAAGGCCTATTTTGATAATATTGAATTATTTTAACACGTTATATATATATATATATAAAATATATGTATGTATATATGTATGTATGTATATATGTAAAATCATAAACCATACCTATATGTATATATACATATAGGTATGGTTTATGATTTTACCAATTAAATTAGGCTGTTAGTAGCAAGTGTGCTAAACCTATCGATAGTAATAAAAATGTCAAAAGGAGAAGTTATCCTAGCACTCAATGAACCAACATATAATAATATTGCCTAGCGCCTGTAAACTAGACTGTACCGGGTCGAGCGCCCACGCTTGAAAAATAGTACCAGTTCTATCTTTCAAGTGTGCGCGCTCAGTCGCTCGCTCCAGTCTGGCCACCTCTCATTACAACCAATGTGTTCTATTTTATATTCTAGTCGCTCGCTCAGTCTGGTCGCCCCCTAATACATAACATATTAAGCTAAACATATCTTCCCAAAAATGGCATTAATAAAACATGAAGTACGTATGTAATATTAAATAGGCCTAGATCATACAGTACTCCCTTTCTTTTACCCATAACTAGACGGTTTTTTAAGTACCTACTTACTGTCATGTATTTCTAGCTAGTAATTTCTGTACATTTTAATTTACAAAAACTTAAAATCCATTGATTACGAAGTTACACTCGTTTAAATCTAACATACGAAGTGATGCTAATTGGAAATCTACGGACATATTCTCGGCTCATTGGTCGTAACCATACTGTTTAGTCTGTTCAAGGGAAACCAAACAAAGCCCTGGTATCGTCTCGGTCATAAACATTTCGTTAACATCGATACCAGGTCAACCGCAAAAAAAAACGCCTAATAGTAGTGATAGCCAATTCGGTGGCCCTAATCCACTACTCTCGTGTTAGACTAGACAGCCGATCACGGGAAGACATTCGAGTTTCGAATTTCAGTCGGGTGTACTGAGATTAAAAAAAAAAATAGTTTTCCACTACACCTCCACGCAAATTCGTGTACACTTTCTCTGTATACAACCCTACTAATCCTTTAACCATTAACTTTATTGATATATAAGCGTAAAACCTGAACAGGTAGTAAGACGCTGTGCTGAGTTTGAATAGTAATGATGGATAATTTGGCATCTGTTACGATGGTGAACAGGTGGTCTGAGGGTCCGGGGTTCAATCCTCGGTCCCGGCACAGATTTATCTGATTGCCAAACCCTTCCTTCACCTCTGACAAGACGTGTATTAATCACAACTTGTGAATGTGAGGAATGCCAGGCCTCCACCGTGGTTCGGATTCCACGTTAAACTGTAGGTCCTCCATTTCATCTCACAATCACCCTACCATTACACATTAGCGTAAGTGCGTATAACCCGAACGGGTAGTAGGACGCGGTGCTAATAATAATAATAATAATAATCTGTTACGATGAGATGACAGCCTGTCGATAACTCTTTGAGCATGAGCTCAACATCACCCGCTGACAATGAACCACTGACTATCTAGGGTGGTTCTTATAGTGGGATACATCTCTCGGTTTTTCTGTCCCTGTCCCTAATATAAAGTAGTTACGATAGGGGATTTAGGAGACGCGAGAAAAGACCAGTGTTTTTTTGCAGTTTTTATAGCCAAACATATTTTTGATCTAAATAAAATAAAATATTGCTCCAGTACAAATATTAGATTTTAATTTTCTTCATATAGTGATATCAACAGTTGTTGAATATCTGTCAGCGATGTCCTAGAATTTAATGACAACTATTTCTATTATTTAAAAAGTTTCTCATTTAATGCTGTTATGCTCATGACAGATATTCAACAACTGTCGGTATCACAGTGTGAATAAAACTATAATCTATCTTTCTACCGGAGCAATAGTTTGTTTTGGTCAAAAAAAATTTTTTCCTATAAAACCCGTAAAAACACCTTTTCTCGCGTCGAACAAAACCCAAACTAAAAGTAAAAATAACGTTTGATCCGGTTTATGTGAATCTACTTGTCGGATGTTGGGGCCATGATGTGGGTGCCATCTTGTGGATTTTGCCAGTGTTTCTTGAGGCTCGTGAAGAGGGGTTAAAGGTCCCGCCCGATACCTAACAAACTGTTTTGGGTGACGATTGAAACATTTGAGGTTACCGGCAGTACAAGTACTTTTGGGGCAGATAATTCTCCCAGGGTTTCACAGGATGTCGTGTTAATGGATCAAATGTTTTCAGTATTTATTGATAATTTATTATAAAATATTAAACATTGAATGAACATAATAGTTTGGAATAATTATGCCTCATCACACCATACTCCTATCTTGAGCTAGTTCTATCCAGTCCACCTCATTACACCCTATTCCTATATTGAGTTAGTTCTATCCAGTCCACCTCATTACACCCTATCCCTATCTTGAGTTAGTTCTATCCAGTCCACCTCATTACACCCTATCCCTATCTTGAGCTAGTTCTATCCAGTCCACCTCAGTACACCCTATCCCTATATTGAGTTAGTTCTATCCAGTCCACCTCATTACACCCTATCCCTATCTTGAGCTAGTTCTATCCAGTCCACCTCATTACATCCTATCCCTATCTTGAGCTAGTTCTATCCAGTCCACCTCAGTACACCCTATCCCTATATTGAGCTAGTTCTATCCAGTCCACCTCATTACACCCTATCCCTATCTTGAGCTAGTTCTATCCATTCCACCTCAGTACACCCTATCCCTATCTTGAGTTCTATCCAGTCCACTTCATTACACCCTATCCCTATCTTTAGCTAGTTCTATCCAGTCCACCTCAGTACACCCTATCCCTATATTGAGTTAGTTTTATCCAGTCCACCTCAGTACACCCTATCCCTATATTTAGCTAGTTCTATCCAGTCCACCTCATTACACCCTACCCCTATCTGGAGCTAGTTCTATCCAGTTCACCTCATTACACCCTATCCATATCTTGAGCTAGTTCTATCCAATCCACCTCAGTACACCATATCCCTATATTGAGCTAGTTCTATCCAGTCCACCTCGGTACACCCTATCCCTATATTGAGTTAGTTCTATCCAGTCCACCTCACTACACCCTATCCCTATATTGAGCTAGTTCTATCCAGTCTACCTCATTACACCCTATCTTGAGCTAGTTATATCCATTATACCTGACTACACCCTTCTACCCTGATCCCCCTGTCTGGATGCTCCTACCCCCTGGAATTTAATTTGACTAACCGCCCCATATATATAAACTAGCCTTCTATGTCTTCATGTATCTTAGACGAATATAAACCTACTGTTTAGAAAGTGAACGTTTTATATACATAAGGAAAAGGAACGTAAATGTTTTACAATTTATATACTTTGATTTTATTACTAATGGACTTATGAGAAAGTACAAACATTGATACGGTAACATTTTTATTACATTATTAGTGTTATTTTATCGCTATTAATAATATATATCGAAAGTGACAGCCACATATCGCATTCCTTGTATAAATACGAGGAAAGTAGATCTAGTGCCTTTGTTAACTGTCAGATACGTTCATTCGTAAGATAATTATGGTATAATACGTGAGCACACACAGGCATTTCTCCACGATCCAATCGTCTCTTTCTCTGTTATTCTGTTATTCGCTAAACTTCAGCTCGTATTGGTCTGTAAACACATTTATAAAGAGCTCCTTTTATGTGGGAGGGATTGATTAGGGCCACTACGGTCCCTTCAAATTATTGGACATATTTAATGGAAACAAGGTAAGTGTGTGCGTATTACTCGACTACAAACTGTCGGCATTGTTAACTATTTCAAGCTGACAACGGTCACTTGCAAATTAAGGGTACAGGGGAAATAGGGAGGGGAGAGTCACATTACAAACATTTTCCAGGACAAAAACTATTATATCTCAACTCCCAAGCAATTATTTTTAATCAATCTAAATATGACAAATTCCTCTTTTAACCATAATCTAAAGGTTTCATGATTGTCTAACAGATGGCAGCACTAACTCAATATGACAAAGACCTCTTTTAACCATAATCTAAAGGTCTCATGATTGTCTAACAGATGGCAGCACTAACTCAATATGACAAAGTCCTCTTTTAATCATAATCTAAAGGTCTCATGATTGTCTAACAGATGGCAGCACTAGCTCAATATGACAAAGACCTCTTTTAACCATAATCTAAAGGTCTCATGATTGTCTAACAGATGGCAGCACTAACTCAATATGACAAAGACCTCTTTTAACCATAATCTAAAGATTTCATGATTGTCTAACAGATGGCAGCACTAACTCAATATGACAAAGAACTCTTTTAACCATAATCTAAAGATTTCATGATTGTCTAACAGATAGCAGCACTAACTCAATATGACAAAGACCTCTTTTAACCATAATCTAAAGATTTCATGATTGTCTAACAGATGGCAGCACTAACTCAATATGACAAAGTCCTCTTTTAACCATAATATAAAGGTCTCATGATGGTCTAACAAAATGCAGCACTAACTCAATATGACAAAGTCCTCTTTTAACCATAATCTAAAGGTTTCATGATTGTCTAACAGATGGCAGCACTAACTCAATATGCCAAAGACCTCTTTTAACCATAATCTAAAGGTCTCATGATTGTCTAACAGATGGCAGCACTAACTCAATATGACAAAGACCTCTTTTAACCATAATCTAAAGATCTCATGATTGTCTAACAGATGGCAGCACTAACTCAATATGACAAAGTCCTCTTTTAACCATAATCTAAAGATCTCATGATTGTCTAACAGATGGCAGCACTAACTCAATATGACAAAGACCTCTTTTAACCATAATCTAAAGGTCTCATGATTGTCTAACAGATGGCAGCACTAACTCAATATGACAAAGACCTCTTTTAACCATAATCTAAAGGTCTCTTGATGGCCTAACATATGGCAGCACTAACTCAGTTTGAGTTAAAATTTGACTTTTCCCTTGATTTTTCCCTTGTACTTTTCAAATTGTACCATGTAAATAGTGTACTCAAGAGAAGGTATTTGGATACTGAAGTAAATCATGCTGGGATCACGTTAAACTTAACGTTCACTTAAGGTTAACTTAACTTAACGTAAAGGTTCTTCTCGTGTTTTTAAATGGAAGCGATCACGATGCAGTTAACTTAACGTAAGAGATGTCCTGGGAGGTCTTTCACGTTAAGTGAACGTTACTTGAAGGGTATCACGTGATCTAGCCAACCAATCATTATGCGAGTGACGTCAACAGGGTTATTTAGTAATTCATTTGTTGGTATTATGACCAATGTTTACTCTTTAGCGTAAGTTCTATTGATCATACATTGAAACAAAATAATTAAACTAAAATAGAAAAGCTAAATTTATCAAAAAAAGTTTAATAATAGATATTTATTATATCGATTGAAAACTGTAAACATTCACAGATCATCACTTTAAAAATAGTACAAATCACAGATCATACTCGAGAATGAAGATGTTTAGCTCGAGTATGATCTGTGATTTGTACTATTTTTAAATATCACCATATATATATATATATATTTCCTTATAGCTAAAAAATTATTGGTTTTATAAAATATATTTCAAATTATTTTTTAAAAATCTTATATTTTAAAGGTAATTCCACCCGAACTCGCGTGGAAGGAGAGTGGGAAACACTTGAAGGAAAACCCACCCTCAACAGATACGACCGGGGTACAAACCCCTAGCTTCCCGTCAGCAACAGGCCAATCTAAGAGTGACGCCGCTGAAGCGGGTATGGAATAGAGTTCTGGAAAGCGCTGCGTTGTCGCAGGTGTGCGGGACTTGGGGAAAAAGTCTTCTCTTTCCAGAAAACGTTGCCCACAGCAGCTGTAACAATTAGGCTCGGTGCGTTTTCCATGCAGGCGGAGCCGTCTGTCCACTCTCACTTTTCATTACAAGTAATTAAAATAAAAGTAGGACTATGAATTAATTATGCAGCGACAACAAAACTTAATATGTCTTGTTTATCTGCGAGACAAATACTTGAAAAGGAAACTGGCGGGGAAGTTTAATTAATAGTTGAGTCGCCCGTGGCGGTGGCCGAGTTGTCTGAAGCGTTTTAAACTCGTAGTGCACTGGTTACATCCTTGATGTTTCGTGGAGGAACTAGGCTATTGCTATCAGACTACTTATATCTCTTCCTTGAGTTGTGGAGGATCTAGGCTATTGCTATCGGACTACTTATATCTCTTCCTTGAGTTGTGGAGGAACTAGGCTATTGCTATCGGACTACTTATATCTCTTCCTTGAGTTGTGGAGGAACTAGGCTATTGCTATCGGACTACTTATATCTCTTCCTTGAGTTGTGGAGGAACTAGGCTATTGCTATCGGACTACTTATATCTCTTCCTTGAGTTGTGGAGGAACTAGACTATTGCTATCAGGCTTTTTATAATCTCTTCCTTGAGTTGTGGAGGAACTAGACTATTGCTATCGAACTACTTATAATCTCTTTCTTAAGTTGTGGAGGAACTAGACTATTGCTATCGGACTATTTATAATCTCTTCCTTAAGTTGTGGAGGAACTAGACTATTGCTATCGGACTATTTATAATCTCTTCCTTGAGTTGTGGAGGAACTAGGCTATTGCTATCGGACTACTTATATCTCTTCCTTGAGTTGTGGAGGAACTAGGCTATTGCTATCGGACTACTTATATCTCTTCCTTGAGTTGTGGAGGATCTAGGCTATTGCTATCGGACTACTTATATCTCTTCCTTGAGTTGTGGAGGATCTAGGCTATTGCTATCGGACTACTTATATCTCTTCCTTGAGTTGTGGAGGAACTAGGCTATTGCTATCGGACTACTTATATCTCTTCCTTGAGTTGTGGAGGAACTAGGCTATTGCTATCGGACTACTTATATCTCTTCCTTGAGTTGTGGAGGAACTAGACTATTGCTATCAGGCTTTTTATAATCTCTTCCTTGAGTTGTGGAGGAACTAGACTATTGCTATCGAACTACTTATAATCTCTTTCTTAAGTTGTGGAGGAACTAGACTATTGCTATCGGACTATTTATAATCTCTTCCTTGAGTTGTGGAGGAACTAGACTATTACTATTGGACTACTTATAATCTCTTCCTTGAGTTGTGGAGGAACTAGACTATTGCTATCGGACTATTTATAATCTCTTCCTTGAGTTATGGAGGAACTAGACTATTGCTATCAGGCTATTTATATCTATTTCTTGAATTGTCGTGGAGGAACTAGAATATTGCTATGTAATCTCTTAAGTTGTGGAGGAACTAAGCTATTGCTATCGAACTATTTATAATCTCTTTCTTAAGTTGTGGAGGAACTAGACTATTGCTATCGAACTACTTATAATCTCTTCCTTGAGTTGTGGAGGCACTAGACTATTGCTATCGGACTATTTATAATCTCTTCCTTGAGTTGTGGAGGAACTAGACTATTACTATTGGACTACTTATAATCTCTTCCTTGAGTTGTGGAGGAACTAGACTATTGCTATCGAACTACTTATAATCTCTTCCTTGAGGTGTCATGGAGGCACTAAACGATTGATATCAGCCTACCATCTCCGTATAGAAACTCGACACCCTATGAACAAACTATCACCTAGAACTGTAGTTGTGAAAGGTGTAATCATGTCACTTCTTGGTTGGACAGGTATTAATAATTAAGTCGGACTTAATCAAAGTCGTAGATACTTTGTATCGGGAAGAAATAATTATACCAACACTAAATAACCAAGACATGTTATTTATTAAACACCAAGTATTACTAAACGTTTGGATTACACATATATAATAAGGTTCAATTTACAAGAACTATACCCGCATTTGCGTGAAGAGAAAGAGAGAGCATTAAGTGACATTCACACTCAGTAAACCCGACCAGGATTTAGACCCCTGGACACGCTTCGGTGGCCACAAGGTCTAAGGCTTCATTTTCACAATAGACTTGACTGCCAATGACGGGGGGGAGGGGGGTGTCAAGGTTTGAATCTCTATCGGTGTACTGAGGGTGGTTTTTCCGAATTTGTTTTCCGCTCTCCCTCCCTGTAAGTGAAGACACACTTCCTCTAAATGTAACCTTCATCTCATCCCCAGAACCATCAGCGTAAATAGTACATAAGCCTACAAACCGAATGGGTAGTAAGACACGGTGCCAAAAAGTTAATTAAAACCTTTATATCCCCGCCATTTATAGTCCAGTATATTGGGAGAGTCACGCCTTAGACCATTCGACCATCAAACTATCACCAAATTAAATGTAGTGGAAAGATTATACCTATATAAGGAAACCAAAAGGCACTGATTCGGTTCTTGTGTCCAGCCACAGGTCATTTTTAAACCATATTTATACTTATTAAAGGTGACCTGGTGGTCAAGGGGTGAAGTGTCAGACTTCTGTGTTGGGGGCCCGGGGTTCAATCCTCGGTCCCAGCACATATTTATCTGATTGCCAAACCCTTCCTTCACCTCTGACAAGACGTGTATTAATCACAACTTGTGAATGTGAGGAATGCCAGGCCTCCGCCGTGGTTCGGATTACACGTTAAACTGTAGGTCCTACATTTCATCTCACAATCATCCTGCCATTACACATTAGCGTAAGTGCGTATAACCCGAACGGGTAGTAAGACGCGGTGCTAATACTTATTGAAAAATTAAATAAAGTTTTGCCAGAAAAATTCGCGAGTCACAAAGAAAAATAAATGTTGCTGCCCACAGATTGTAAAAGTACGCACTAGACCGTGGAACGAATGTTCTTGCCCACTTTTCAATGGATTCATCCACCTTAGAATTTATTTACCCCCTTCCTTCTTCACCTTCCGAAAAAAAAAATTGGGTGGGTTAGAGGATGGCGATGACGCCGCTCAAGTATGACGCCTGACGACATGTTTGACATAAACCCCCCCACCTTATACTTGCGACTAGTGTATAACCCGTCAGGGTTACGACGAGATTTAAATGCCCAACCCCCACCCCTTCAACCCGCGTCTCCAACCCTATTTATCCCCTTCTACCGTTCCTGAAGATTAACACGAGCACTTAGCAGACTTGGTAGTCGGAGGGAAGGGCGGTTGTGGAGGGGTAGTAAGGAGGTACAATGCCGACACATGAAAAATGAAAGCTTTTCTCTCGGTCCTTGATGCCTTGACTGGAAACGGGGTTGGAGGGGGGGTTGGATTGAGGATGATGGGGTGCCATCCCTTTACCCTCGTCGTGGACCAAGTTGAGGGTGAGACAAGCTGAGGGGTGGAACTGGGGAGGTTGTCGAAGATCTGAAGACCTCGTTGTAAGCAAGCGAAGTCTCTGGTTTGTTATGTCTATTATCGACTTGATAACAAAGTAAAATGCGTTCAGCCAGAGTTTTTTTTTTTTGCACTGCGTTTTACTACCGGTTCAAGTTTTTTTTGCACCGCATCTTACTACCCGTTCGGGTTATACGTTTATGCACTATTTATACTGATATCTTAGCGATTAGGAAGGTTTAATTGAGGGGAATTACACCCACATTTACGTGGAAGGCGAGTGGAAAAACATTTAGGGGAAAACCACTCTTAGTGCACCCGACTGGGATCGAACCCCTTTATCCCGTCTTCGGCAGTCTAGTCCAACACGACAGTAGCGCGCTAGACCATGCGGCCACCTAAGTGGGTCCATTCAAGATATACGCCTATGTACTTTTTCGCTAAAGTTTTAGGAATAAGGAAATAGGGATGCAGAGGAAGTATACCTGCATTTGCGTGGAAGGAGAGTGGGAAAACATTTAGGAAAACCAGCCTCAGTACAACCTACCGGAATTGAACCCCGATCCCCCCCATCGTAGACAGTCTAGTCTACTGCGTGGGTAGCGCGTTAGACCACGCGGCCACCGAAGCAGGTATCCATAAAAATTGTTTTGCTATAAAACCACCAAAATACTGTGAACTTAGGGCAGTATTTTTGAAATTTTTATAGCATAAATATTTTTTGGCCAAAATAAATCAAATATTTATTTTATAGAAACATAGAGTTTAGTTTTCTGCACATGCTAATCTCAACAGTTCTTGAATATCTGTCAAAGGTGTCCTGGAATCCAAGGCCGTAGCCATCCAATAATTTCAGGGGGGTTTGGTGGGCCCATCTCCCAATTGACGGAGGCTAGAAAAAATTCTAAATAAAAAACTGTTCTAGAAGCTATCTGAAGTGTTTTTTATGGCAACATTACCCCCTAACTATCGGAGGCTAGGACAAATTCTAGTTATTAAACGGCTCTAGAAGCTCTCTAAAGTGTTTTTTATGGTAACATAACCTATTAACTGCCGAAGGCTAGAAAAAATTCTAAATATTAAACACCTCTAGAAGTTCTCTGAAGTGCTTTTTATGGTAACACAGCCCCCTAATTTGTACTTGTACCTTAATTTTGATATTGTTTGAACCATAAATAAAGCCATATATATTTTGTTCACAAAATTTCGTGGGGGGCGGGGTTGAATCCTGAACTCCCCCCCCCCCCCCCCCGACTACGGCCTTACTGGAATCTAATGACGACTTTTTCTCTTCATTTAAAAAGTTTGTCACCAAATGCCGATATGCTCATGACGGATATTCAACAACTGTTGAGATTAGGATGTGCAGAAAACTATACTCTATGTTTCTATAGAATCAATATTCGATTTATTATTGGCCAAGAAAAAAGGTTAATGCTATAAAAACTGCAAAATTAATGCACTTAGCTCGCGCTCACTAGCACCCCACCTTAAGTTCCGTCCACCCCACCTTAATTGTTTACTGATACGAGCGAGATGTAAAACGAGCTGTTTCCACCCCCCCACCCCCCAAAGTTTCTGTTGTTAGGGACACAAGGAGTAAAAGGTGGGTAGGGGGCATAAAGGGCGCAATACCCGGGTATCTTGTTTTCTCGCCTGGATAGTAAAGAGGAGCGGGGGCAAGGGGGGTAATATCGAGCCCTCATATCGATGCCACTTGTCAGGCCCACTCTTCAAGAGTCCAGGGGATCCCTTTCCCCCACTAATGGGCCAGTCGCGGGACACTCCTGGAGTTTTGAAGGGTTGCATCATTAGTCACGAGAGTGGTTGTATAGAGCGCAGCACGATCTGCTTGCCACAGGGCGCGTAGTAGTGATATTCATTCAAACATTTGGGAGCATAGTATAGGAGTTGTGCGTATGAGGAGGTAAAGAGGGATCACATACGTTAGTAAGAAGCCTGGCAGAGGAATCTTCTCATTATCGAGTCAAGGGAGCGCTCATGTGATGAACATCTTAGGAAGGGAAATTATCAGCGGTAGATAAGCAACCCTGAAGGGGGAGCTACTATCTATAATAAAGGGAGGGAGCACTCAGTTTCCAAAATTCAGGGAAGGGGAAATTATTGGAAGTAGAAAAACCAACAACTTTGCAGGATTAATTAAAAAAATATAGTAAAGGGAAGAAGCGCTCAGCTCCCAAAATTCAAGGGGAAAAGGATTTTTTATGAGGGGGAATAAGCACCCTTGCTGGGTGAATTTATAATGATAGTAAGGTTAGGGAGCGTTCATGTCACAAAATTTACGTGAGAGAAAGTATCAGATGGATTTAAATCTTGTATACAAATATTTTGTCAGTCATTTAATTACTTAAATACATTAATTCACCTCATTTAATAATTATTATCATTCATATATATATATAATATTTGTAGACTAAGTTGAACAAATAATTCCACTACAATTGACTGACAAGCGTATAACCCGAACGGGTAGTAAGACGCAATGCCTTTAAAAAAACCCTGATAAACAACATTTATTTTAATTCTCTTATACAACTAGAATATTTTCTCTCCTTACCAATTCAAAATGTTTTTAAAAACTAAATTATTTGGTTTGCAAGTATTTAGAAAACGCATATTATAATAATAATAATATTTACACCGCGTCTTACTACCCTTCGGTTATCGCTAAGTACTAATTACGCTAATGATTAGGAATTGGAGGGTTAATTGAGGAAGTGAGCCGCATTTGCGTGAGGGAGAGTGAAAACCATTAGGAAAAACACCCCATCACCGACGAGATTCGACCTCTATCTCCACGTCCTCGACGGTCGTGCTCAACACGACTAGCGCGTTGCCAACTACGCACCGAGGTGGTCGCATATAAACTATACTTAATCAATAAATACAGTTACGGAAAACATAACTGTTTGTACCGATTTTTTTGTAATATAAATTTTGTTAGAATACCTCTAGTTCATTGGACACAGAATAGACGATTCTGCACTTTAAAAAAAAAACTAAGCCCTCCCCTTTCCACAAAATTATAATTGTCTTGTCTGCAAAAAAATTAATTAATTATTGACTATCCGCTTGTCTCTGTTTTTTTTTTTTTCAATATGTGTGTTTGTTTGTTTTTCTTGTTTGTTTTTTGTGGGTTGAATGAGAGGGGATGGTAACATTTTTTAAAAATGACAGTATCGTCATTTTAGTTTCCTGGCCGTAACTAGCCTCCTCTTCTGCGTTTATTGATTGGGTTGGACGTCAGCTTACAGCATCGCATTGTGGGGGAAAGTTTTTGTTTAGAATTATTAAAAAATTACCTGTGAGGTTCGTGACATGACACGTCTACGTTTTCGTACTTTTTTTTTTTTTGTGTGGGTGGAGGTAGAATGTACCAATGTGTTTATATTAAGTGTGCAGTATCGAAAGAAAAGTATCGATCCTTTACTCATTTCTAGTAGGCCTATAGAAAGATTATTATTATTTTTATTATTAGCACCACGTCTTACTACCCGTTCGGGTTATACGCACTTACGCTAATGTGTAATGTTAGGGTGATTGTGAGATGAAATGGAGGAGCTACAGTTTAACGTGGAATCCGAACCACGGTGGAGGCCTGGCATTCCTCACATTCACAAGTTGTGATTAATACACGTCTTGTCAGAGGTGAAGGAAGGGTTTGGCAATCAGATAAATCTGTGGCGGGACCGAGGATTGAACCCCGGACCCTCAGCACAGAAGTCTGACACCTTACCCCTAGACCACCAGGTCACCGCCTATAGAAAATAAACTATCGGTACTTTACTCATTTCTAGTATAGAAAGAAAACTATCGGTACTTCACTCATTTCTATTATAAAAAAAACCATCGATACTTTACTCATTTCTAGTATAGAAAGAAAACTATCGGTTCTTCACTCATTTCTAGTATAGAAAGAAAACTGTCGGTACTTCACTCATTTCTAATATCGAAAGAAAAGTAGCGATACTTTAATCATTTCTAGTATTGAAAGCGAAGCATATACAATTTAATTATTTTTAGTTTCGAAAGAAAAGTATTGATAGTTTGCTTATTTCTAATATCGAAAGAAAAGTATCGATCTTTTACTAATTTCCAGTAACGAAGGAAAAGGATCGATACTTTACTAATTTCTAGAATCGAAATAAAATAATTGATTACATTAGATATCGGTATCGAAAGAATAAGCAGGAAATTTTGATCAGAATATTGATATTTTTAAATACGATAATGTTGATATTTTCTTATTTAAATTGCTAGAATCTGACAGACGCTTTGGTGGTCGAATGTTTCAAGGACACTGGTTCTTAAACAGTGTTTGGCGATTCCTTAGGGTCATGGTGGTCACATCAAACATTAACAAATATGAGTAAATCAAATACTTATTCCAGAACTATTGAAATTATGATGCACTACAAATTTTCATTCCATATTTGTTTAGTTTATTGCAGGAATAAAAGCCATCCCACGTTATTATACGAACTCACTTTTAATAATTATCAATATAATTAACTAGACCGCCTTTGTGGTATAGTGGTTGGAGTTCCTGGCTACAGATCCAAAAGCCCCGGTTTCGATCCCCAGTGCTTCCATATTTTCTGTGAAGCAGTGGGTCTGTAACAGGATCAAACTCAGCCTCGTGGGGGGGGAAATGAGGAGCTACTTGGAAGCGGATCCAGTATAGAAAACTGAGATTAACGTCCAAAGGGTTCGTTGCCTACAGTGGCAGATTTTAGGGTGGCAAATTTTGAATGACGAAAAAAAAAATACATACATGTTTCTGCAAGTTAAAATAATTTTATGGCTTCATCGTGGGTGTGATTGTTGTGGGTTTGCTGTATCTGCGTACCAATATGACAGAGTATCGCCTTAATTCATTGACAATCGTCTTAATTGAAGGTCACTTATTGGATAAAAGGGATTCGTCTGGCATCATTGACCAGTTCGTTCATCAGAAGTCAAGGCGAAAGATATTGTAGACTATTTTCTTATTGTGTACATGCTAATATTTTATCTGTAATAACATGTTATATAGTCTATTAATGCAGATTTTATATTTTTAAATTATAAAATGGTTGAATTTGTGTGTCATGATTGTGTAAAACTGTTTATTTAATTTTTTTTCAAGTCTTTGCTTAAATTCTTACTATTAAAACTTCACTATAATAAATAATAAAATAATGTAAGTACTTTTTATCTGTCATTCCACATATATCACTTGTGTATATGATATATATGTGTCGGTGTATGAAGGGTGGTAAAGTAGCCCCATGGCTTCTTTGGTGATGACTGACAGTTCACAGCTGACTTCCGACAGTCAACATTTAGGTATATACCTAAATTTTGACTGTCGGAAGTGACAGCTGCTAAACACATGTTTTTGCAGATCATATGGTTCGGCGTAGGGATACATAATTTGTCCAGTAGCTTTTCAAAGCCGTCAGCTGTCAGCTGTGAGCTATCAGTCGCACCAAAGAAGCCATGGGTCTACTGTAGGTTAGACTCTAATGGTAGGAAAGTGGGCCGAAAATTATCTAGTACCTATGGGCGGCAGAGTCGTAAATCTGCCCCTGCCTCTATCCACAAACATTTGCACTATCTTCGACAACAGACGGCTGGGTCAGTATGGCTCGGTTGTGGGATGACACCGCGGAAGCTTTTTTTAATAATTAATTGAGATAAAACTGCACAAAACTGATTATAAAGTACGAAAAAAAAATCAACTGAATCTTAAGATTACTGGCCGGGAGTCGCTATTAATTTTGTCTTATAAAAAGGGGGTCACGAAAAAAAAAAAGAAGCTTTTTAACCTATGATATATGGCAACGGTGGGCAAACTACGGCCCGCCGACTGATTTCATCTGACCCGCAATAGATTTACCAAACAAACAATCAATATGTCTCCATAAAAACAGACTAATAACTAATCACTTTACAGATTACAAGACGTATGAAGCTACGACAGGACTAGCAAGCCGTAGTGTAAAATATATGGCTTGAATAAAAAACTGACCACAGGCTGTAAACAGTCATGGATGTAAATATTTACCAACGAGGGTTTACGTTTAATTTCTCTTCAGGATATCGTGAGAGTCACATTTTCTGGGGGTGCGTGAGGCTTTGGCCTGAGGGCTGCAAGTTTTGACTCCATTGCCTTAAGACTGTTCGGCCACTGATATGGGCCCCTCCCAAGTTCCAACTAAGGAAATAATTCCGTGTGTGCCACTGACGCTGAGTTTTACTGAATTATGTCGTATATATCCATCCATCTACCCAGTCCCGTCATCCCTTTGTCCGCAGCGAAAGATGACGAGTGACCGGACCCAGTTCCGGTGACATCATCGGACAAATGACTGTCTCCAACCCTTCCATTTGGTCCTTGGTAATGGACACCGCTACTCTTCTTCTGCAGAACACGTACCACTCACTCACTCCCTGCTCTACGACCCCCCTTGCCCATTTCTTTTCACTACTCTTCTATTCTTGTAACTATTGATCAACTGTCACAACCGCGTTCTGGTGAATGACGCCAAGTTTCGACGATTGGGAGGTATAGTGGGAACACGGTAGGAAGGTAGGTATAGTGGGAACACGGTAGGAAGGTAGGTATAGTGGGAACACGGTAGGAAGGTAGGTATAGTGGGAACACGGTAGGAAGGTAGGTATAGTGGGAACACGGTAGGAAGGTAGGTATAGTGGGAACACGGTAGGAAGGAATGAATAGTTGGAATATGGTAGGAAGGTAGGTATAGTGGGAACACGGTAGGAAGGTAGGTATAGTAGGAACACGGTAGGAAGGTAGGTATAGTGGGAACACGGTAGGAAGGAATGAATAGTTGGAACATGGTAGGAAGGAATGAATAGTTGGAACATGGTAGGAAGGAATGAATAGTTGGAATATGGTAGGAAGGAATGAATAGTTGGAATATGGTAGGAAGGAATGAATAGTTGGAACACGGTAGGAAGGAATGAATAGTTGGAACATGGTAGGAAGGAATGAATAGTTGGAACATGGTAGGAAGGAATGAATAGTTGGAATATGGTAGGAAGGAATGAATAGTTGGAACATGGTAGGAAGGAATGAATAGTTGGAATATGGTAGGAAGGAATGAATAGTTGGAATATGGTAGGAAGGAATGAATAGTTGGAACACGGTAGGAAGGAATGAATAGTTGGAATATGGTAGGAAGGAATGAATAGTTGGAATATGGTAGGAAGGAATGAATAATTGGAACACGGTAGGAAGGAATGAATAGTTGGAACATGGTAGGAAGGAATGAATAGTTGGAACATGGTAGGAAGGAATGAATAGTTGGAACATGGTAGGAAGGAAGGAATAGTTGGAACATGGTAGGAAGGAATGAATAGTTGGAACATGGTAGGAAGGAATGAATAGTTGGAACATGGTAGGAAGGAATGAATAGTTGGAACATGGTAGGAAGGAATGAATAGTTGGAACATGGTAGGAAGGAATGAATAGTTGGAACATGGTAGGAAGGAATGAATAGTTGGAATATGGTAGGAAGGAATGAATAGTTGGAATATGGTAGGAAGGAATGAATAGTTGGAACATGGTAGGAAGGAATGAATAGTTAGAATATGGTAGGAAGGAATGAATAGTTGGAATACGGTAGGAAGGAATGAATAGTTGGAACACGGTAGGAAGGAATGAATAGTTGGAACATGGTAGGAAGGAATGAATAGTTGGAACATGGTAGGAAGGAATGAATAGTTGGAACATGGTAGGAAGGAATGAATAGTTGGAACATGGTAGGAAGGAATGAATAGTTGGAACATGGTAGGAAGGAATGAATAGTTGGAACATGGTAGGAAGGAATGAATAGTTGGAACATGGTAGGAAGGAATGAATAGTTGGAACATGGTAGGAAGGAATGAATAGTAGGAACATGGTAGGAAGGAATGAATAGTTGGAACATGGTAGGAAGGAATGAATAGTTGGAACATGGTTGAAATGAATGTATAGTAGAAACACGGTAGGAAGGAATGAATAGTTGGAACACGGTAGGAAGGAATGAATAGTTGGAACATGGTAGGAAGGAATGAATAGTTGGAACATGGTAGGAAGGAATGAATAGTTGGAACATGGTAGGAAGGAATGAATAGTTGGAACATGGTAGGAAAGAATGAATAGTTGGAACATGGTAGGAAGGAATGAATAGTTGGAATATGGTTGAAATGAATGTATAGTAGAAACACGGTAGGAAGGAATGAATAGTTGGAACACGGTAGGAAGGAATGAATAGTTGGAACACGGTAGGAAGGAATGAATAGTTGGAACATGGTAGGAAGGAATGAATAGTAGGAACATGGTAGGAAGGAATGAATAGTTGGAACATGGTAGGAAGGAATGAATAGTTGGAATATGGTTGAAATGAATGTATAGTAGAAACACGGTAGGAAGGTACGTATAGTAGGAACTTGTTGGAAAGTTATGTAGGCCTACAGTAGGAAAGTATTTGTTTAGTGAATAGTGACCGTTAATTAGCTTTGTAATATACACAAGTATCAAGGGGTGGATCATATTACAAACCTAAAATAGACTACCGGCTATTGTCTAATAATATTTAGAAGATTTTTTTTCCTCATATCATTACTCAACTGAAAATCGATGTAATAAAAGATCCTGTTCAGCTTACATGAAACATTTATGAATGTATGGTTTTTTAGCACCACGTCTTACTACCCGTTCAGGTATACGCATATGTACTAAGTACACTAATGGGTTAGGGATTAGTAAGGTTCAATTGAGAGAAAATGCACCCACATTTGCGTGGGTTGAGAGTGAAAAACTATTTAGGAAAAACCCAACCTCATTGCACCCGACTGGGATCGAACCCCGATCTCCCAGTCTTTTTCAGTCTAGCCCAACACGAGAGTAGCGCGTAAGACCACGCGGCCACCGGAGCGGGTTGAATGTAATATGTGAAGGGCCGTCATATTTGTCGTCCCAAAGCCGTTTGGAGCCAGCCCTGACCGCCACTCGCTTCGGTGGTTGGATGGTAAAAGACGCCACTCTCGCAAATCGACGGTGACGTTCGGGAAATCGGGGTTTGAATCCCGGTTGGGTGCTACACTCGGCCTTCACTCAAATGCGGGTACACTTCCTCTAAATACAACATTCCCCGTATCTAACTTTTTAACGATAAAAAAGTATTGTGCTATTTCAACAAGTTTATAATAATTATAAGCTCTACATAGTAATCATCATCATTATTATTATTATTATTAGCACCGCGTCTTACTACCCGTTTGGGTTATACGCACTTACGCTAATGTGCAATGGTAGGGTGATTGTGAGATGAAATGGAGGAGCTACAGTTTAACGTGGAATCCGAACCACGGTGGAGGCCTGGCATTCCTCACATTCACAAGTTGTGATTAATACACATCTTGTCAGAGGTGAAGGAAGGGTTTGGCAATCAGATAAATCTATGCCGGGACCGAGGATTGAACCCCGAACCCCCAGCACATAAGTCTGACACCTTACCCCTAGACCACCAGGTCACCCTAGTAGTAATCCATTTATTTCAAATCATTACATTTCTCGAGAGATATAAGGTGTCGATCTTGTTATTTAATGTTTTTTACCTACCATTTTTAAGGTAAAGTAATTAATGTATGGGGCTTAAAATTAGTTTAATTAGACATATGAGTACAAAATAAAATATGTTAAAGAAAAATATTATTTCATGTATAAGCAATTTAAAAGTGGTAAAATAACATAATTTTTAATCATATATAAATACTGTTCTTTTTTTAAAACCCAATTATTTTATTTTATTTTTATCGCAAAATGTTATTATTTAATTTTTTACTTTCTCTCTATCTTACAGGTAGAGAAAGTATGGTGATCGTCAAAAAAATCGAACTCGAGATTTTGATGAATTTTGACGTTTCATGACTTCCTGAATCCGAAAAAGTGGTTTTTGAATTTCCGTCTGTCTGTCTGTCTGTACCTCCAACTAGAGCCTAAACTATTTTACCGATTGAGTTGAAACTTGATATCTAGGGTTTTCATAGGGTTGCCCCGAGGGGTTTTTGGAATTGGATATCTACCCCTAAAATTAAGGGTAGTTTACTGAAGGGAAAAAACAGAAAAAGTCGATTTTCTAAAAATCGGCTCTAACGATTTTGATTAAATTTCATTTATGAACATTAATAAATATTCCAAACAAAATGGCTACTCTCAATATTTCGGCAAAATGGCTTTAAGGGCTCCGGTCTGATGCGTAAATTAACATTTTTTATAATAGCTCCGAAACTATTTGAGATATGAAATTACTTAGCATTACAAATATGTATATATATTTATAATACAAATATTTTATTCGAAACATATTTTTATAAAATCAATAATTTTCAATCTATACGCAATTATATATATTTTTTTAGCTTTTTGGATATTAAAGCTTAAGTATTGCGATCGTAAAAAAAACTAACCTGAAATGTTGATGAATGTCGACGTCTCATGACCCTCCGAACCCTAAAAAATAGTATTTGCAATGCCGTCTGTCTGTGTGTCTATTAAAACTTAAAATTAAGGGTTGTTTACTGAAGGGCAAAAAGAGAAAAAGTCGATTTTCTCAAAATCGGCTCTAACGATTTTGATTAAATTTCATTTATAAACATTAATAAATATTCCAAACAAAATGGCTACCCTCAATATTTCGGCAAAATGGCTTTAAGGGCTCCGGTCTGATGCGTCAATTAACATTTTTTTAAATAGCTCCGAAACTATTTGAGATATGAAATTACTTAGCATTACAAATATGTATATATATTTTATAATACAGATATTTTATCCGAAACATATTTTTATAAAATCAATAACTTTCAATCTATACGCAATTATATGAATTTTTTTTAACTTTTTGGACATTAAAGTTTAAGTATTGCGACCGTTAAAAAAGACTAACCTGAAATGTTGATGGATGTCGACGTCTCATGACCCCCCGAACCCTAAAAAATAGTCTTTGCAATGCCGTCTGTCTGTGTGTCTATAAAAACTTAAAATTAAGGGTAGTTTACTGAAGGCCAAAAAGAGAAAAATTTTGTTTTCTCAAAATCTGCTCAAACGATTTTGATTAAAATTCGTATTTAGGCGTTGATTAAGATTATAAATAAACTGGCTATTTTCATTTTCCTATGAAAATGATTTTTAGGGTACATTACAGAAGCGTTAATTTCCGTATCTCCACAACTATTGGAGAAACTAAACAACTTATCATTGCAAAATTGTAGGACTATTAGAAATAAAAAACTTTTATTTGACATATATTTTTATAAAAGCAGCAGTTTCTGAGATATTTGCAAATATATTAATACAATTTTGTGAGCTTTAGTTGTAAAGATATACTACTTAAGTCTTAACGCAATAATTCTCCAATGCCATAGAGTAATAAGTATCTAAAAAAGTATGTTATTTTTCCTTAAATCTCTTAGGAGAAATGTTTGCATAGCAATGATCTATCTCCATTTTAGACTCAATAGTCAATATTTACATTTTTTATTGGTCAAAATGTATAAATGAATAATTAAATATCAATGCGATGACTTGAAGATCTGCAACACCTTATAAAATATTAAAATTTTAACCATAAATCGAAATTTTAATACGAAGTTTTGACCCTTGTGGAAGACATTAAACTGTTTGAAATGCTCTTAGGTGGACAAAGATGCGCCTCTTTTCTCATTGATTATATATCATTGTATATTATTTTATGAGTGTTCTTATGTGGAGTGGTGATGATACAATGTACATTATTCCGTTCAGAAATCTTACGAGTTTATAGAAAGAGAGAGAAAGTCTGTGCGGTGTGCCGTACCATTTATTTTAAACACCCAATACCATTCGTTAATTTTATTAATGTGTCCGAATTTATCATTGCAAATATAAATTTTAAAATGTATATCACGAAATTTCTTGTTTTTACTCTACCGGTTGTAGATATCACCGACTAACAGAACATAATATGCCCGGCCAAGGCAGAGAGTAAGATAATCCCAACTAATGACACACCCAGGCAAAGCGATCACCGACTTCCTTATCTGGTCGGTGTTGCTGGAATGGGCTGAGACAATGCTACTTGCTATCTTTCCCTATCTACCCCAACTGTTACATTCCCTGCCAAAATGTTATGGACTCAAAAATATCTTAGTAATTCTGTTGTTGAATGACCTTAATTAGTCAGTACATACTGTAAGTTAAAAACCCGAAACAGGTATTGATATGTGGTGCTAAACATATTTATTTATTTATCATTTATATATCCGACAGCTTAGCTCAGTCAGTTGCGTATCTTTCTACTGAGCTAAGGGGCCCATAATCGATTCCCGGCACGGCCGAAAAATTCATCATTGGTGAAATGTGGGATTGATAAATTATCGGCCCCGGGGACTGGATGTTGTGCCTGTCCTAGTCTTAAGCTAGATTATAAGACATACGGGAGCTATTATAGGCCTAGCAAGCCGGTGGTGTAATTTTTTCAATAAAAAAACTGCAACAGGCTTGAAACAGTAATGGATGTAAAGTAAATTATATATTAATATTTATTATTTGTATAAATTACATACATTTATTTTATTATCACCGCATATTAGTATCCGTTTGGATTGTACACGTTCAGTGTGTACTGATTAATTAAGGTCATTCGACGGTAAGAATTTCTAAGATTTTTTTCTAGGGTTGGGGGAGGGGGGGGGGAATTATACTACTATAAAGCCACATGGCTGACTCACTCACTCACTGACATTAATGTTTACCCACTTCCAGATGAGCTAGAAACTTGAAATTTGGCAAACTTATAGCTTCTAGCCTGTAATTCCAAAAAGTAAATATATATATATATATATATATATAACCCCCAGAAAATAATCAAAATGGTGGAGCATCTTTAAAGTCGGTGCGATATATACAATACAATACCGGTAACTTTAAGTTGTTACGTTCAAAACAACGCTGGAATTACATTAGTTTACATCCTCAACGAGTAAAGCGAGTGTGTGTGTGTGTGTGTGTGTGTGTGTATACATATATATATATATATATATACTCTCGTGCTGGGTATATATATATATAACACATATATATATATACATATACCCGGCACGAGAGTCGAGAGAGTGGTGTCAAACTGTTGGCTAGCCTGTTGTCGACTGTCAGGCTTGTAGCAGCCGCTCTAGGGGCAGACTAAATCAAGGCATGTCAACCCCCCCCCCCCTCCTTCATCCCTCTCTCATTGCCTTGTATCCATTACACATATTGCATTGCCTGCCAGAGTAGAGAGAGAGAGAGAGATAGAGATACCTCTAGGCTGCTGGCTTGCTTGCTTGTACTGCCAGCAGCCTCTCCCCCCCCCCTTAATACCCTTTTACACCGATGAGTTATCGATTAGTTGTTCCTGGACGGTGTACGAGAGAGAGGGAGGAAGAGGGATCGGTCAGTATAGCCACAGTCTGGCCATGCGGAATAGGAAATAAAAAGGGAGAGGAGAAAACAAACACAGTCCCTTATTTCTATTATGGGACGTATCAGGGATCTTTCTTCTCGCTCCCACCCTTACCCCCTTTATATAGCTTTTTGTATCTTCGATTGTGTTTTAAGCCAGGTTAAAAGAAATCGACATAGAAAGAGAGAGAGAATATATCAACTACAAAGCTTTCATTATCGAAGAACATGAATGAAGTGTAACGGGTGAATGAAACTCTTCTGAAGTATAAACTTCCATTTTATTGAAGTCAAGCATCGAATAGCTCGGTGGTTCTCGAACTTCTTAGTCACGTGGATCCTTTAACAAAGGAACAGCTGATTCGCGGAACCCCTTGATGTAGGATTAATGATTTCTTAAATGTTATTAATAAATTTACAGTATATTATAGGGATAAATTAATCATAATATATTTTTAATGTAAATATAATTACAATATAATCTTATAATAATAAAATACGGTAACGTGTTTGTGTCTGTGTTTGTTTGTTTGTTTGTGTGCGATGCCCAGCCAAATCTATGGCACGCAGAGATCTTAAATTTCTAACATAGGTGGACGGAAGGGGGGTTCGAATGCACCTCAAAGCCAGATTTTTTAAAATTTTAATTAGGCTATTTTTAACCAATTTTTGAAGAAAATATTTTTTATCTGGCTTAGAATTACGGTCCAAAGATACCGGCACCATGGAAGGAGGGGGGGGGGGGGGTATATATAACTCTGAATGAAGAAAATATTTTTTATCTGGTTTAGAATTACGTTTCAGAGATACGGACACCGTGCAGCATTGCTAGTTAAAAATAAATGTAGATATTCTATTTGTACATTTTTAGACATAGACTAATTTTTACTTTCTAGATATTTTACAGGTAGAGAAAGTATTGTGATCGTAAAAAAAAAATCGAACTCGAGATTTTGATGAATCTCGATATTTCATGACCCCCCCAAATCCGAAAAAGTGTTTTTTTTTTTAATTTCCGTCTGTCTGTACCTCCAACGAGGGCCTAAACTATTTTACCGACTGGGCTAAAACTTGGTATTGGATATCCAACCCTAAAATTAAGGGTAGTTTACTGAAGGCCAAAAAGAGAAAAAGTCGATTTTCTCAAAATCTGCTCAAACAATTTTGATTAAAATTCGTATCCAGGCGTTGATTAAGATTATAAATAAATGGCTATTTTCATTTTCCCATGAAAATGACTTTTAGGGTACTTTACAGAAGCGGAAATTTCCGTAACTCCGCAACTATTTGAGAAACTAAACAACTTATCATTACAAAATTGTGGTAATATTAAAAATTAAAAACCTTTATATGAAATATATTTTTATAAAACAAACAATTTCTGAAATATTGGCAAATATATTATTACAATTTTGTGAGCTTTAGTTGTAAACATATACTACTTAAGTCTTAACGCAATAATTCTCCAATGCCATAGAGTAATTAAATATAAGTAAGTATCTAAATAAAGTATGTTATTTTTCCTTAAAACTCTTAGGAGAAATGTTTGTACAACTATGATCTATCTCAATTTTAGACTCAATAGTCAATATTTACATTCTTTACGGTTCAAAATTTATAAATGATAAATTTAATAGCAATGTGATTACACGAAGATGTGCAACACCTAATAAAATGTCGAAAATGTTAACCGGAAGTTGACATTTTAATAAGAAGTGTTGACTCTTGTGGACCCAATTTTGATATTTTTTATAGGTCCACACATACAAATGAGGATATAAATTCTTTAAAAATAAAATTATAAAATTAAAAAACGGGACTCAAAAAATGTTTTACATAGGTATAGTGCAATATATGCTTGGGTTTGCTAGTGTATATTATTTCGTTTCACATTTTTTATATTACGAGTTTTGAGTAAATATTTCCATTTTTAAACAATAGAGCGAGAGAGTCCGTGCGCAGTTCCGTACCAATTATTTTTAATAAATCTAAACAGAATAACAATAAAAATTAAAATATAATATGTATTATATTTTACATTTTATAATTAGGCCTTCTGATATAATTTACGTGAGGAATAAAACTGCTTGTGTGACTTCCTTGGATGATCTAGTGGAACCCCTGGACGAGCCTTGGGAACCCCTGGGGGTCCGTGGACCACATTCTGAGAATATCTAGAACTTAATTTTTTTCAAAATATACTTTACTATTCCTTTATTTTCTTACGTACGGACATTTTGAAGTAACTTTTATAAAACACAAACTTTTTTTTTGCGTTCCTTAGATCATTTTACTTTTTACTATATCAATAGTACCCGCTCCGGTGGCCGAATGATCAAAGGCGTCAGTCTCATTTTTGACTGGCCTGCTGATAATGGGAAGATCTGGGATCAAATCCCGGCCGGTTCTACTGAGGAAAATTTTTGTTAAATTATGTATTCTTTTAGCACCGCGTATTACTACCCGTTCGGGTTTTACGCTTAAGTACCAATCACGCTAATGAGTTAGGAATAGGGAAGGTTGAATTTAGAGGAAGGGAACTTGCATTTGCGTGGAGGGAGAGTGGAAAACAATTTAGGAAAAATCCCCTCCAGTTCACCCGACCAAGATTTGAACCTCGATCTCCCCGTCCTGGGCAGTCTATCTCAACACGATACAAGAGCATTAGCTAACTACGCCGCCGAGGCGGGTTTTTCTTAGATGTTATCTCACTCTCCTTCCATGCAAATGCTGGTATATTATCTCTAAAATGCTTTCTTCCTCATCCCTAACCCATTAAAATATTTATGATACGTGCATATAAACCGAACGCGGTGATAATATATAATATGATCTAATCCGTGCTATTTCATAGGTATTGATAATATCTATCAAAAGTCACAGCTGCAGATCACATGACATGACACCCACCTCAGTGGCGTAGTTGGCTAACGCGCTAGTCGTGTTGAGCTCGACCGCCGAGGACGGGGAGATCGAGGTTCGAATCTCGGTCGGTTGAACTGGGGGTGGTTTTCCCTAAGTGGTTTTCCACTATTCCTCCACGCAAATGCGGGTTCACTTCCTCTAAATTCAACCCTCCCAATTCCCAATCCATTAGCGTAATTAGTACTTAAGCGTATAACCCGAACGGGTAGTAAGACGCGGTGCTAAATATTAATATTAACATGACTTGACGTATGGATACGTAAAAGTAAGAGCTAATAACTTGTGTAACTATCAGAAAACGTCCTGCTTACCTAAAAGAGTAACATCCTTCTATTTAACTCCTCAAAGTATTAATTCCTATCCGACACCTTAGATCAGTCGGTAGCGTGCTTGTCTACTGAGCTAAGGGTCCCGGGTTTGATTCCCTGCGTGACCAAACAATTTATCATTTATAAATCATGGGTTTACCCTTTTCACATTGATGAATTAATGACCGAGGACTGGATGTTGTGTCTGTCCTAGTCTTAAGTTATATTATAAGGCATATGAAGCCACGACAAGTCCAGCAAGTAGTGGAAAAATATATGGCTTGAATAAAAAACTGACCCAGGTCACAGGCTGGAAACAGTAATGGATGTAAGTAAGGTAACAACATTTCCTATTGATTAAATATGGGACCGTGAGTGTGCTGGATTCGTTATTTTTATAAGATTACTGGTATTTTCCCACTCGTATCCGAAAGATGGCGAATAATCAGCCCATCAGGGCGCCATACTATATCGTCAATGTTTTATGTATTTGTTCTATTTATTGTTGGTCTTCGAGAGCCCTTCGCGGCTGGTGTTTACTGTGTTATCAATGTGCTTCCTGTTTTATGTATTATAATTGATGTTTGAAAATAATAAATACTATACAAAAAAAATTACTGGTGAATGTATAAAATTATCGAAATTCGCTCTAATCATTTTGATTAAAATTTATATCTAAATACTGTTAATAATTATAAATAAGATGATAACTATCATTCTCATGAAAATGACTTTGAGGGTAGGCCTACTTTACATAGGATCAATTTTTTAATTTTCATCATTTTATCACAACTATTTAAGATACGAAATAACTTATTATAAAGTTGTATTACTATCAAAGATACACATCTTTTATTTGAAATATATTTTTATAAAACAAATAATTTCTGAGCTATAAGAAAAAATATATACTACTTTTTAATTCAGGTCTTTGAAAATGAATTTGATTCTTTTGCTTTTTGGTGGAAAAAGATGTTTCTATTTTCTCAATTTTTCTTTGACAGTGTTGCTAGTTCCTAGTGCCATAGAGTAAGTAACAGTGTACTGTACATATTATTTCGTTTCACAAATCTTATGACTTTTTTTTTTTACCCTCCTCGGTGGCATAGTTGGCTAACGCGCTAGTCGTGTTGAGCTCGACTGCCGAGGACAGGGAGATCGAGGTTCGAATCTCAGTTGGGTGAACTGGGGGGGGTTTCCTAAATGGTTTTCCACTCTCCCTCCACGCAAATGCGGGTTCACTTCCTCTAAATTCAACCTTCCCAATTCCTAATCCATTAGCGTAATTAGTACTTAAGCGTATAAACCGAACGGGTAGTAAGACGCGGTGCTAAATAATAATAATAATAATAATAATAATATAATTTTTTTTGTAAATGTCAATTTTAAGATAAAAGCGTGACAAAGTTTGTGTGTTACACCATCTTTATTTTTTTAGCGCATGCCATTTTTAACCGGGAGAGATGTATAGTATTCATTTCGGTCGCCTGTATGTAGACTACTAACCGCTCTGCGGGGACAGAACGTATCCCAGAGTACACCTATAAAGTTTGTCTACACGTCATACCAGCAATGATATGATGTGATCAAGGCCGTAGCTAGCCAATAATTTCAGGGGGGGTTTGGTGGGCACATCCCCCAATTTCTGGAAGCTAGAAAAAGTTCTAGATGATAAACAGTTCTAGAAGCTATCTGAAGTGTTTTTTTATGGCAACAAAGCCCCCTAAATTGTACTTGTATCTTAATTTTGATATTGTTTGAACCATAAATAAAGCCATATATATTTTGTTCATAAAATTTCAGGGGGGGTTTGAACCCCCAAAACCTCTCCCTGGCTACGGCCTTGGATGTGATGATAGTGTATATGAAGGTGTAGAACTAAGAATGAGGTGACCTGGTGGTCTAGGGGTAAGGTGTCAAACTTCTGTGCTGAGGGTCCGGGGTTCAATCCTCGGTCCCAGCACGGATTTATCTGATTGCCAAACCCTTCCTTCACCTCTGACAAGACGTGTATTAATCACAACTTGTGAATGTGAGGAATGCTAGGCCTCCACCGTGGTTCGGATTCCACGTTAAACTGTAGGTCCTCCATTTCATCCCACAATCACCCTACCATTGCACATTAGCGTAAGTGCGTACAATCCGAACGGGTAGTAAGACGCGGTGCTAATAATAATAATAATAATAATAATAATAATAATAATAATAATAATAATAATAATAAACTAAGAATGATGTTAAAACCTAAAACGAGCCTAACTAACCACACTCTGACCATCGTTGAGATGATTCCCATTTCGGGAAAATGATCATAGTACCAGCCGTGAATCGAACCCGGGACTTCTAGGCTCGTAGTCAGGTGCATTGACCACGTGGCCGGTTGTCTTACTTCCTGTTCAGGTTATACACATATGTTCTAATTACACTAATCAGCTAGAGATGAGGAAGAATGAATTTAAAAGAAGTATACCTGCATATGCATGGAGAGAGAGTGTAAAACCATTTAGGAAAACTTACACTCAGTACACCCGATTGGGATTGAACCCCGATCTCCCCATCATCAGCAGCCAGTCTATTGGGATAGTGACGCCTTAAACCATGCGACCACCGAACCAGTTTCTTGCAGCTATAAGTATTAATAAAGACAATCTCTTTTTTTTCTAATGTTTTATCACTTATTATAAATATTACGAAGGGAACAAAATATAACCAGAAACACAAAATTAATTTTAACTAAGGCAACTCAAACAAAAACAAAAAAAATTTCCAAGCTTTTCAAATAACAAACTTCATTGTTCAACAAGACTACGCGGAAACATTTATTTTTATGAAGAGTTCTTATTGCAGCAATTAAGGACGAGGGTAAAAAAAAAAAAGTTTTCACCAACACATTCTTTACCTCGCCAAGTAAGGAACATAGTTATATTCCCTTCGCAAGTTAGAAGCACCTGTGCGGCTTTGGATGAAGCGGACATTACGGCAAATTACCTAGACTGCGGCCACCTGTGCTTCCTAGCGCTAACTCTGGTAATGGCGCCCATATTACACCGTGTTCCCCTATACTGCGGGTAATTAGAGCAACCCGGGGATCGTCGCCAAAGGGCTGAAACGACGGTGATTGATGGGTGGTGGGGTTGGAATAAGCGACTTTATAGCATCTACAGTCTCAAGGAGTATAACAGTTTTGATATTAAAGGGCCTTAAATATTTTAAACTCTTTCAAACTTATGACCCATAAAGTTTTTACTTGAATTTATGGCTATGAATTCAAAACGAAGAGGGATGAAAGGGGAAGTGAGGTATTTGATTTACCCCCTCCTTCCCCAAACTATTGCCAGTAAATTTACTTAATTTTAATGATGTCCATGATTTTGTTGATAAGGAGTAATTTAAGATAAACATATTTTAGAAAGAAAACTTTGAATTTTATACATAGGCTACTAGTAGCTTAATGTTTTTTGTGTGAACAACTCCGCATCAATTAGACATGTAATGTGTTGATAAATTAATCTCAGTAACAGGATAACAAATTTATGTGATGATAATTGAGTAAAATAAAATAATATATTAAAGGTTACAATACATAAAAAATAGAAAAAATGATAAAAAAACAATATGGTGATACAGGTAGCCTTTGAGATATGACCGTTTAAAATTAGATAGAAAGTAACATTCTAAAATATATAATATAAATATATGAATTTATGAACAAGCTTAAGTTTAATAAATAGGTTTGCTAATTAAAAGTTACTAATTAAATAACAAATTAATGCAATTTTATTATTGGGAAGATTTATGAAAATTTAATTTGCCAATTTTGTTATCTTAATATATATAATTCTTCTGTACGTGTGTATGTCACTGAGCTCCTCCTAAACGGCTGAACCGATTTTGATGAAATTTTTTGTGTGTGTTTGAGTGGGTCCGTGGATGGTTTAGATTCACAATTGGACCCGGTAGGTGGCGTTGAAATCGGGTTCTGGGATTTTTTTTTATTTTTTAGGGAATTTTTTTGGGGGGATTGTTTTTTTTTTTTAGATTTTTTGCATATCAGCACATGTAACCTCAAAATTTCACTCCCACCCCCAAACCCCCACCACCACCACCCAATATTTGTAATATTTGTGTAACTCACTAATTGGAGTTCATTGTGAATTTGTAATTGTGATGATCACATAGTATTTGTTTTATTATCGAAATCAATTATGCCACCCAAACGAAAAGCCAACATTCGGGCAGGACAACGTCTGTCGGGTCCGCTAGTTACTTATAAAATTAAATGTTTGTAAGATTCAATAGAAGAGTTTGTTGTAAAAACGTTAAAATAATAAAGGATGTTTTAGGTAGGCCTATTTGTAGCATTTATAAATTTGAAGATAATTTATAATATAGTGTTTTATGTATCAAAATGATAGTAAAATTAAGAATACAAAGTTTTCATTCCTTATTAGTGTCTACTTGTGATCATATCTCCATTATAATTGTGGATGACTATGTCATCAAACATTTTACAACATGTTTTAGATCTTAAAATGGGACGTAGGCCTAGATGTTGTTCCGAATAATTACATTAATGTTTAAATCCCGCATCAGTGAGCATGTGATGTAAATGTTAGGCTCATTAAGTCTGATTTTGACGTGAATACGTCTTTAAATTTGCTACCATACGGGGGCAATCCAAAAAAACCTAATGATAACAAAATCGGGGGATACAATTTGGTGTTGTAGTTTCGAATCTTTCCTCTACATCTAAAATTAAATTATACCACTGGATAGCTAAAGGATCAAAGAATTCATTACGATAAGCGAGAACAGTGACGCATCACGCGCGGTGGGAGGGAAGCGCCGCCATTTTGAGGTTATTTTGCTACGTATCGAGATTTGCAATTAGTTATAACTTTTGACTCGGAGAAGCTGCGATGTTCATTTAAATTTAAACGTATTCACGTACAACACACGGCCGTGTCCATGACACAGCCACACCACATTTTTTTTATTCCCGGTTATGGTGACGTTTGAATACCATTCAGATATATTAAGGGTGTTTTGTTTCGTAAATATTTGTCCATTCTCTCAGTACAGCAACTTAGCTCAGTTCGTAGTACGTCTGCCTTCCTAGCAAGGCTCTGGGAGCGATTCCCATCATAGTTGAAAAATGTATAATTGGTGTAATATTTGGCTTACTCCTTTCACAGTGATACATTAACGGTATGGGGGTTGGGTATTGTGTCTGTTATAGATTTAAGTTAGTTTAATAAGTCGTGCTCTGATATAATTAGTCAGTGTCTGTTAAATACCTCAAACAAACAATACTACACTCCCATTCATGTAAATCTGGGTACATTTCCTCTAAGTTCTACCTTACTCATCCTTAACCCCATAAGTGTAAGTAGGCGGATATCCAGGAAGGATACTAAGACGTGATGCGCGTGGAAAATCAAGTAACATGTTGATATAAATTTTATATATCAGGAATGTGGTTTCAGGTTAAGTCGTTATCAACCCGCTCATACCTGTCATGGCAGGCAACCTCTACCTTATTTGCTCTAAGTGGGTTGACGTTTTCTTGTTTTGCCTAAATTTAATTTTCTATTATCTCGTAGCCTCTATGAGAGAGAGGAAAGATTTTTTTCGTAAAAAAAATTCGAGATTTTTGATATATGTCGACATATTATCTCCAATTTTCAAATCTCCACAACTCTTTGAGTTATGAAATAGCTTGTCATTCAACTATTAAAAATAAAAAACTTTTAATTGAAATATATCTGTATAGAACCAATATTCTCCATTTTATAAGAAAATATATTTTAAATGTAGTTTTGCAAAATGAGGAGTTTATTGTTATGGTCTTTGGTGGACATAGAAGTTCCATTTTTCTCAATTATTTTGTAACAGTGTATATTATTTAAATTATTCTCTTTGGTGGAATGTGATATTCTTTTTTTCTATTAAAGTCTATTATTTTGTTTTGTATATCTTAAATGCGTGCTGAATAAGTGTTATTTGAAAGGGAATCCAATAGGTCGATGTGAAAGAAGTGTCTTACGTTGGTTTGGGTAAGTTGAGAGGATGAGTTTGGATCGAGGGAAGAAGCAAATATATGAAGGTAGAGTGTGTGGATCAAAAGGAAGGGTAGGCCATGTAAGACGTGGCTAAATGTTGTAGACGAATGTGTGAAAAAGATAAATATTAGTAGTTTTAAGAATAAAAGGGGATGTATGATTTGGTGTATGGATGTTGTTGAAGCGAAGGGAAGTATACAAAGATAGGGAAGTGTGGAGAAAGTTAGTTAGGATGTATTAGGTACGGAGTTGTTTATTGGGCTATATGCACAGTTTCTTGCCTACCTCTTAAGGGAATGGCGTGATTAGGTAGGTATGTATGTGTGTAGATCTCTTATGAGTTTTATGAAAATAGGTAAAAGGTTTAGGCAAAGGAGCGAGAAAGTCCGTGTGATATATACCGTGTCATCTATTTTTACTACTCTTTTTACTATCACTCCGAGATATCCGTGTATTTACAAATTAGCTGGATGATCTCACGGCAATTTCCAGTCGATACGCGTAAAAGAAAAACTACATCGTAGTTAAAGTTAAACTTTTTGAGTCTTCTAAGCCCGCTTCTTTAGGCCTATATCAAGCATGGTTCTTTTCAAATAATATTTGAGTGACCGAAATTACTTTGATCACTCATAGTAGGTAATTTTATAGGAACATAAAATTGCTTAATATGAAAATACATATATAGACTTTTTTTAAAGAAATGTGTGAACATAAAGTATTTTAGGAATGACTGAATTAAAGGAATAAATATAAGATACATAAAACAAATAAAACCAAATTTAGAGTACAGAAATTATGGCTGATAACAGGACCTTATAACGACATGATTTTATAAAGCCCTTAGATTCATTAGTAACAAATGTAATATGCTATTATATTCTAAATTTAATAATGCTAATATACTTTTTAGCTGTATGGTTGTAATATACTTCAAGGTAGTTCATCTCTTTCTACTTTGAAAGTAGACAAGTGTTGAAGGAGCGAGTGGGGCAATGCAATGTAATACATACGTAGTAGAACATTCGAGAAGGCAGACATTCTCTGATGTATAATCTTAGTAAGCTGAAATTCAACCCTCACTCTTATCTGAAATTTCATAGATGTAGCATGTTTACACCGCGTCAGCTATATAATAATTTAACGGATTAATGTAATTAGGTACTATGATATTGGATTGTATAATCACTTTGTTCGGAGCAGTGATAACCAATTTAATGATATTACATGATTGATTTGAATCTAAATCTAATTATAAATTGCACTCACATAATCTTTACAGTATTGTCATCCCAAAAGTGGTGTCATGTTTAGCTTGCGCCAATAGCCACGCCAGTCCAACTATCGTGCGTGTAAAGGACTAAACACATCTTTAAATATCGTGTAAAGGTTTACTTGCGTTGACAGTTGAGTTTGAGTGGATTAATCAGGAGAAGAAAAAAGCGAAAACCTGGGTGAGAAAGTGGATAGAAAGGAGGCAACATCTAGGCGGATCAAAGCTATCGGTTGAGTTGGAGGGGGATAATCCAGAGAGCTACATAAATAAGCGTTCCTCGAGCTATGGGAGTAAAAGGGAAAATAAAAGACCTACGATACGCCAGAAAGGTGTGCAGTGCATTCGTATTTGAATGATTACTCGACATTTTCCGCGGTGACGATGGGGGACAAAGCGACAAAGTTTATTGTTAATAACTAAAGTATGTCTCTATTATGACAGAATTAAGATTAGTGCACAGTACTTATCTGTGAAACCATTCTAAAATGGTCAAAAATACTACCTTTTCAATGCAGTTTTTATCTAAATATCGTTTAACAATTCAAAAATGTTCAGTATTAGGAACTTCTATTAAAACTTTATCTCCATTAATGTTTAATCAGTAATGATCCACGTGTTATAGTGTTCGTGTAAATGTACGATTTCTAGCCGACTGTGTCACAGATTTGATTGGGCATAATTTATGATGCACGCTTTTAAATAGCCTCATTGTGTTTGTCTATATATCCCTTGGGAGCTCGAATTAAAAAGGTTCAACTGTATTATGATGGGGTGCTAGTGAGCGTGAGTTTAGGGCAGTATTTTCGAAGTTTTTATAGCATAAACATTTATTTGGCCAAAATAAATCAAATATTTCTTCTATATAAACATAAAGTTTAGTTTTCCGCACATGCTAATCTCAACAGTTCTTTAATATCTGTCAAGGATGTCCTGTAATTTAGTGACAACTTTTTCTCTGCATTTAAAAAGTTTGTCACCAAATGCCGCTATGCTCATGAGAGATATTCAACAACTCTTGATATCAGCATGTGCAGAAACCTAAACTCTATATTTCCATAGATGAAATATTTGATCTATTTTTGCCAAATAAATGTTTATGCTATAAAAACTGCAAAATTAATGCACTAAACTGGTGCTCACTAGCACCCCACCTTAAATCTGAGTCCCTATTTTAGTGTCACAAAAGATTTCCTATGAAATAATGACATTCACTCTTGGATGTGATGGGTTACGTAACACATTTTGGAGGTGGGAGGGGTCTAAAAAAAAAGGTAAGAAAAGACGTCACGTGGCTAATAGATGACCACTGTTCATTATATATCATCTCGAGACATCTAATCCGTGTGTCCACCTATGAGGGTGGCCAGTCTTCTATTTTGCCTGCATTTCCTCCCAACAATACATTTCATCCACCACCACCACCACCCTAAAATTCTACATTGTAGGAAGTGTAAAACCGTGAGGGGGTAAAAAAGAGAAAGAAAGAGGTAGGGTGATTTGTAGAGGTTGTTGCGGATGGGAGTGACAAGAGAGGGATGAGGAGGAAAAAGGGGGTAGGCGG